>NW_010580288.1:6530-59553 GCF_000705375.1 Tinamus guttatus
TCAGCAGGAGTATTGGCTTGTGCTGCCCGAGAGCATATGTGACAGGGCGGCCCTGGCTCTTCCTTGCATCCTGATACATCTGTGCTGTGAATGTGTCGTGTTGGGAGCAGCTGACGTTAGCTGAAACTGTACAGATAATATTGGACAATGTATATTCAGGCAAAGGTGTTCGGGAGCTTCACAAGTGTTTTTTTTATTTTATTTTATTTTATTTTATTTTTTTGTATATGATGTCTCAACATTGATCTGGAGGTGAAAGACTACGGCTTTTAATTTGTATGCAAATTCTACCCAACGCTTCTTGATGGGAAGAAATGTGTGTTTGTAGTAGTAATTCATTTTTGAACAGAATCAGTTTGGGCTAATCCTCTCTAATGCTACATGATCATTACAGGTTTGAAGTTCTTATTTTACTGAACTGGGTTTGATGTGTGTGTGTGTTGTTTCCATCCATGATTTTACATGCAGAATGGGAGGGCTCAGTGCATGCACAATTAGCTACTGGTTTTGATTCAGTGCATCTATGATTCATTATAAAAATTAAAAAAAAAAAAAAAACTTCCCAACGTTAAGTATGAGCAATAGTATAAACAGTGATGTTGCCTCTGAAGATAGGTGCGAACGTGTCTCTCTCTCTCTTTTTTTTTTTTTTCTCCTCCTGAAAAATTAAATAAGAAGGGCCGGGGGGAATTGGATCTTATTTACATCGATTAAGCCAAGGTGAACTGGGACACCATCAGTAGGTTTGTCAGCCCAGTTGATCACTTGGTGAGATTTGTCATAAGAAAAATATTTAGCAGCATATTAGTAGGAGCAAAACTGCCAGTTGTGCAAATTCAGAGTTGGATGCAAGTACTGGCTGCAGAGCCATTAGCGTGGCCTCTGGAAAAGGAAGGAAAGTCCTTTACTGGCTGATAACCTGCACTGAGAAATCTTCACATAAGTTATAAGAGTGTTTAAAGAAACTGGTATTTGTACGTCCTCAAAATTAGTGCTATGTTGGAGGGTGCAAAAAGGAAATAGTGCATTATGGTTATATCCACCAAGCAAAATGAATAGGTACAGTCAGTGCCTTTGTATGTCTGAAAGCATAGATATTGCATGGGCTAATAAAATTAACATTCAAATGCTATAAACCTCACAGTATCATGAGTAATAGAAAAATGTGCCTTGATGCTAAAATTCTTTGGTTTTAAGCACAGTGTTTTTTGTTTGTTTTAATTTAGATTTTAGTTGTCTAATTCTGATATGTCCTCTTAAAGTAAAAATACATGCTGACAACATGTTGTTACAGGAACTTGGAGGGAATTGACGATGCTACAAGTGGTGCTTGCGGGGGATTAAATTTGATTCCCTGGTGTTAGGACAGTTAATACACGCACTAGATCCGCTGGCGTAGAAGGCTGAAGTAATTCAGTAATGTCAGCAATGTCATGCTTACATGCCTGATTCATGGATATAGGATATGATTGTGAATCACGTGTGGAAGCAAATATATCAGAGCAAGGTGGTATAATTAAAAAGTACGCACTTAAGGAGATGTGTGTGTGAATATATACTTGCATATATGGTTTTACATTAAATATATAGTATGGTTAATTCTACTCTAATTTATGATTGCAACACATTCTATTAATTTGTCTGAGTGTATGATTTAGGTGTTAAAGAATGTTTTTACATATTAAAACCAACTCAGGAAAACTTTCTATGCCTCTTGGATAGCTTTGAAGTTTTCTAAGTTATTCTATCTGTTCTAAAATGATTTAAGGTGGAAATGCTTTTCAGGTTCTTTGCCTTCCCCCCCTCTCATGGTGAAAAGTTTGTAAACTTTTAATGAGGTATATACTGCATCTTCTTCTGTCCTTAGAAAAGGAGATACATTTATTAGGATAGCAGAAAAGAAATTTGGTAGATCTAAAATATATAAAAAGCATGGATGTGCTTCAGCTGCCTCTTATTTGTTGTGAAGTAACACCAGTGCTTAAAGTGTACACGTTCCTGTAGTCCATTTCATCAGCTTAATTAATGTTCAGTTGACAGAAACAAGGGCTCAGTAAATTCAAAATCATGGTTCCTCAATAGCGATAGTTCAAAAAAAAAAAAAAAACGGGGCAGAAATAGTCTTGTTTTGTCCAAGTCAAGGGTGTGTTTTATATTCTAGGTGAAACTCTTTGGCTTGTATTTGAGCCTCTGTATTTGTATTTTTTTCTAGGAGCTATTCCAGTTTCATATTTAAGTGAATGCTATAATATGTGCAAGGTGTATACAGGACTTATAAAAAAGTATTTAACATCCTCTTCTGCCAAATTGAGCTACATGGCTGAGAGATTAAATTTAAGCAGCATTCACTATTTCCTTTTTTGGTCTTGTGTGGTAACACGCATGAGCACTGTGAGGAACACTTTCCTGTTACTAAGTACAGGCATCAGATTGAAACATGACATATCCTGTGCACATTTTACATTTATATTTTTAAACCAAATATGCAAGCACGCATACAGATACAACTCATAAGTGTTGTTAAGGGTATTAATTAAGGTTGGAGAGAACGACTGTGCGCAGAACTTGTCCAGCTTCGAGCTGTGCCCATGGGAAGGGTGTGAGAGGGAGGTGGAAGAGTCATGAATCCATCTTTTTGTTTTTTGTCTCCTCAAACAGGGTGGTGTAGTGATTTACTAATTAGGTTTCCTAACAATCTAAATGAAGTGTTTATACAGATATTCTGGCTTTTCAGAGTAAATCTTGACATGATTAATGTATTCAAAACCCTTTCCAAACTTCCTATTTAAACAAGTATTGCTGATTTGGAGTAGTTGGAAGATGCTTTGCTCTAATTCTATTAAAGGAAAGCTAGATGATTATTTGATGCAAAATCTAGGGAATTTCTTTCCTCTGAGGAAAAGCTGCTATTGCTTAAAGCACTTCGATTGTTTTCTAGGATGGTGTGTGATGTCTTGAATGCCCTAGCAGGTGTGATTAGAAAGTTAACCATGTCAGCTCTTCTGTTAAAGTTGTTTCAATGCTTTTTAATCTAGTAAAGATTAGAAAAACTCTAATGAAAACCTGTCATTATACTTGATTTTTTTGAATTATGAGCTTCAGTTTATTTAAATAACCAGCTATGATTTAACTAATGTTGTTGTTTTTAATAACTATGAACTTAAATTTCATTTATACCAAGTTATGGGTATGGGGAAAACAGAGTCAGTGAGTTAGTGATGACTTAAGGAATTTTTTTTTTTGCTTTGCTTTAAGTTTCAAACTTTCATGTTTAAAAAAAGTCAATTTGCATATATTAAAAGATAATAGAACAGGCAGGGTAAGCAAACACATCTCAGTATGGATATAAACAAATGTTAACTTGCATATAAAGATCACTTGTATACATACGGCTTCGAGAAATGTATTTGCTTCATCTCAGGATGGTTTGTACCCTTTGTTTTTACTGAAGGATGTTTAGTAGGTTTAGGAAAATTAGGGAGCTTTCATGCAGCAGAGCTGGGTTTACAGTGCTGTGCTATCAGTCACTAAGCTCTATGTGTGTGTATGCAGGAACAAGCATTTCAGATACCAGGTTGAACAGTCAAGAGTTTCATCTTTCAGTCCCTTCTGATGCTACTACACCAGCTTGTAAACACAATTCCAGAAATGATCTGAATTTTTAATGTGAACTAGCAGAAAAGATTTCACATATATAGATATGTGAAAATTAAGAAGTAGAAAAAAAGTAACGTTGTTACCTCTTCATTTCTATTGCATTTTCCTTTTCGGGAAGCAAGTGACTTCAGGTATTTTGATTAGAAAATAAATGTATTCTGCCTTCTCTTTTTTGTCAAAAATTTGTTGCTTTAATGTTTCCAGTGGAAAGATGTGCTGCAATACTGATCTTTATTTAAATGGTGAGAGTGAAAAATAAATGTCACAAATGACATTGTCAAGTTGACTGTTACATCCTGCTCAGCCTACTTGCCATATGGAGGAGTTTAATTATTATGAGTGGGAGTGATTTGCTTTGAGAGCTTTTAATTGAAAGATTAGACGAGGCTTGGAATGAGGAGGTCTCTCCAAGCATTTTAAGATTTTAATGACACCTTCATATGTAAGGATTTCGGGTAAAGGCAAAGGCTATATTTTTATTTCTTCTATTGTGAATGGTTGTTTTGAACATCTGGTGAAATTTCTGAAAACACCTGCTTTTCTTGAGCAATTTTGATAATCCCTGTTGTACCTGACTGTCAGATTTGTACTCATCTGTCTTTAAAAATCATGCTTCTCTTGCAGCTCCTTCTTTTGAGGCATTTTGCCTTGAAGTATCATTTTGAATTGAAGAAACTATAATGTATTAAGGTACCAAGTCAAACTAAAGCAAAGAAAGAAATGTGAGGTGTAAAGAAATAGAAACCGTGGTTTCCTGAAGATGCAGGGAGCTGGTGGCTGGTGCTGTGACCACCTGCTCTGCCTCTGGCACATGCAGAGAAATCCTGCGTATGTATCATTGTGGCTTGCTGAAACGTAGCTGTTTTAAAGTGAGGAAAGCTGTGTTAAGGACTACCCACTTGTGAACAGCTCTTTCTTCTGAGACCTGCCTCTATCCCAGATGGCTCCTGAGGAAGCTAGGAATGGTAAAACTAACACAACGTGGTACGCGCTACTGCCGAACTCGTCAAGGAGAGGAAGTCACGGAAACACTGTTGGCTTCCATGGGGCCACCATCTGCTGCAATAAAAAGTGCTCTTCCTTCTCGCTGAGCATTGAACATCCGCACGGAGCAAAGATCACGTGTAGTAGCCATTCTCCCAAACAGCTCCTAACAGCGCAGTGGCTTTTTCCATGAACGGATTGGGGAATTAAAGGCATGATGCCACTGATCCCAGGTATCCCCTGTGGTCTCAAATCATGGATCATTTTGTGTGTCCCTGTATTCCTAAAAGGACTCGTTGAGTCTCTGGGAATACAGTAGGTGCTTTGAGCCGGGATGCCGGCTGGAAGCGCCTGGCTGGAGTCCCCGCTGGAGGCTCCATGAATCCTTTCTGCTTACAGCAGAGCTCAGGGAAAAGTGAATGTAGGCCAGATGAAAGACTGGCTAGAGATCACATGCCCTTTTGCTTTGGAGCTGTACGTATTCCTTAAAATAATTTCCAGAGCCTTGTCAGTGTGAACTCTTGAAGATGTTGGTATAATTAATTTTCTTTACTAGTTTGTGCCAACACTGTCACTTGAGAAATTTAACTCTTCTTGCATACTTAGGATGGGGGGTGGTGAGGAGCTGTAGCCACATAGTTCAGGAGAATTTTCAGCAAACTTTTCTTGTAGCCTTGCCATAGTTTTAGCTTTTTGTTGTTGTTAATGAAGCCAGAGGGAGCTGATTCCAGTGTTCAAACGTTTGTTTCCTCTTACCTGTAGAAATAATGTTTTCTATATTACTGCTTAGATAACTACAATTGATTTGTTACGCAGCTGTGTCCTACGAGGAGGGTTCCTAAGGGCTGCCTTGTGCCTCGGGGCTGGTAGTGACCACTGCGCTTCCCCACTGCCTCAGAGTTGGGGGGCAGTTGATGAGCAACTTGGGGCAGGAGGAAGGATCTTTTCAAGAGCCCCTGCCAAGTATGCCGTGCCATAAATATGCTGCTTAATCCTGCAGTGACAAATTCCCTTCTTATCATGACCATAAGTTCTAAAATTTCCTCCCTTCGGTGCGGCGCTGAAGCCGACCGCGTGTAGCGTGACACGTGGCACGGTTGTGCGCTGCCCGTGCGCCTCCATGTGCTTCCAGTTAACAGAGTTTTGTGCTCTTGTTTATGCAGGTAATTCCTCAGAACTGTGTGCCGAAGGATCAGATTAAGTTGTCAGGCTCACGCCATAAACTTCCTGATTTTATCTCTAATTTTTCATGTGACCATAGTTTTGGACTAAAGGTATACCTGACAACACATCAGGCTAGGACAGCTAATATTTGCTCTTAGTGCACAATAGAAGTGTTTGAGTCCCAGACCCTCTGCAGGATGTGTTCAAAGTGAAATATCAAGTAGTTTTCTAATATGTTATTCTACCTTAGGTGCTTGCCGTATCTTAGAGTCTTCTCTTACCTTTCATCTTGACTAACCGGGTGCTTGAGAAGTTCCTGATAATTCTTCATCTATTATTATTATATTTTTGCTTTGCAGCTGAGGCAAAAATCTGCAGAGCAGCAGACCATTAAAATTTCATCAGCTGTTTTTTTGGATTGCTGGAACTTCAGAAGTACTCTCTTCTTCCTCCCACTGCCTCAAGAATGAGTGTTTTTTTGAGACTGTTCGTTGAAGAGGGGGATGATGAGCCTTGTCAATATGGGAGTGCTATGTCATTTTATTGTATGAAAATAAGCTTGGAGATCAATCTGGGTTCTCTTTAGAGTCGGTTCATTTTATTGCGGTCTGTGATCCTACTCCAAATTTCTCAGTCTCAAGAAGAGCAGTTGGAACCTTCTCCTCTTTGAGAGGTGTCAGGCGGTGCTGTCACCAGGGCACAGGGCATTTGAAGCACAGGCAGCCTGTTTACTTCTTTCTGTCAAGAAGAGTCATTAGCTCTTTAAAGTGCCTTCATGTTTAAGTAATCAAAGACGACATGGTTAGGATGAGTGTACTGATTAAGAAATTTGTGAGCCTCAATGCTGAGAAATAATCTGAGAAAATATTTTAAAAATGAAAAACTGGGCTTTCTTGCATAACAGGAGAAATGTTTTGAGTGATCACTTGAAAAACAGTGAATGTTATTCTTCATAGAAGAAAATCTCAGAACTAAGTACAGGTTAAACAGTAGGTGTGTTTGAGGTACCAGTTTTTGTTCTGATTATTGAGCTTTGTTATAACTTAAACATAATATAGCTCTAATCTTGCAGTACAAAGTTGTTCTAATACATGATAATACTTAAGTAGCATCTTAGTCTGGTTTGCTCGTGGCTATTGTACTGAAAATTATAATTTTTCTTTTGGAGTTGCTTTGCTTTGTCTTAAATGGCAGGAACGCTTTTGGAGAAGTAGGAGGAAGGTAGCTGAACTTTGAGCTGATTCATTACTTCTGCATGTCCTACTTAATCTGTAGCTCTGTAGCTTTATTACCAAGCTTTTTTTGTTGTTGTTTTTTGTTTGTTTGTTTGTTTTTCTCCAGAATCTCTTTTTCTAATTCCACAATTTTTAAAGAAATACAGAAACGCAGAATCATACCAACTCAGTTGGTTTGGAAACAGTAACATCTATTTTTGTGCCAGCCCTTGCACAATTCGTATGTAGTTTCACATCCTTTTTATTACATATGAGCTTAATTTCTATAGTAACCTGGAAGCCTAATCCTTTGATAGACTAACAAAAGCAAAAAATACTTGCATGTTGCTTCAATTTGCATTTCTGTTGCTATGATCAAAGCAGAGTGTACCTAATTGTATTTTGTGTGGGAATAGCCAATGTGTTAGTATGCTGGTAATTACAGTGGAAATTCACTACTTCAAGCTGAACTTTCAAAAAATATTTTCTGCATCCTTCTCCTTCCACACCTCTTGTTTAGTGTTGTTGGATGCATTAGAATTAATAAAATGGGTGTTTCACAGACCTTGCTATTAAGTAACTATCTTTAATCATGGGTTAAAAATCATGTGTCTTAGAATTTTGGAGCAATTGCTACATACGTTGTGGAAGAGAAAGAAGAAAAATGTGATGGCCTCACGTAAGGGGAACCAAAGCCTTCAGCTGCGCGCAGAGTTGGGCAACAGTAACTGAGACTTGTGCTTTGACTTTTCCCCTCTCCAGATCCGTGCAGCTCTCTGAGCCCCCCGTGCTTTACGGAGGAGGACCGCTTCAGCCTGGAAGCGCTCCGCACCATCCACAAGCAGATGGATGACGACAAGGACGGCGGCATTGAAGTAGATGAAAGTGATGAGGTAGGAGCGCCAAGCTCCAGCGGCGCGGGCCTGCGCGCTCTGTCCTCTCTTACGGAATCCTTTTATTCCTGAGCTTCCGCTGTGGTTGCTCCGTGTATGCTATTTCCACAGCCAAATGTTGAAGGTCCAGTTTCTAGAATTGTCAAAAAATGGATATTATTCTAGCATAAAGAAAATTCTTTATATATAAGCTGCTGTTTTTTTGTGATTACATATAAAAGGGAAATGGTTTGACTTTCAGTGAGGTAATTAAGAACTGATATGGTCTTCTGACTGGTGTTTTCTTTACTTAAAAGCTTTTCTTGCTTAAGGCATCACTGGGTTTTCCTTTTTGTCTGGTCTGTTCCAGCCACTTTGTGGCCCACAACTCTGCCTCTTACAGGAAGCAGTCCAGAAAGGTTTCAGTTTTTTTGTTTTTCTTCAAGTTTTATGGGCAAATGTGATAAGCACCTCCTGCTTTAGGCTAAGGGAGTCCTATTGGCTTAAAAGCCGCTCAGGCCTGTGTGAAGCTTTTAGCAATTGTGCTTTTAGTGTTTGTGCTTGCTTGGGATTAGCATGTAGGCTCCTGGCAGCCCAGGCAAAGGAGTTGCCGCTATTCTTGTTTAGCTTTGCCCTCTGATTCTCAAAAGATGAGCTATGAAGAAATATTCGCACAATTCCAGTGTTCTTGCTGCTTTGGCTTTCTGGCAGCTGTCAGGTGCTGGCTGGAGAAAGGAAGGGGGGAGCGAGGTTGTCCCTCTCCTAAAGGTGAGGGTGTTCATAAGCCTGGTCCCACTGAAGGTGTATTGGAGAAGAATCAAGCCCTGGTGTCTCTTCAAATTGTAACATCTCAGGGAGGTAAAATGGTTCTCTCAGAATGAGCTAAGCTGTGAATTATCACTGTCGGGTTCACTGTGATACTTCGTAAACTTTCTTCTGTGATGACCAAATTGGGCACCACTGCTCTTCTGGTGCGTGGCAGAATTGATTTTTTTTTTTTCTCCTTCCCTGAAGGAACTGAGTGCAGTGGAGAGAATGATCTGGAATATCCTTATTTTTGAGGAATCATTTGCTTAGTATCTTAGAGGAGGGCACTGTGGTGAACTAGTTCAGGCAGTGGAAAAAGCCTAACTCTAATTTCACAGGATATATGTGAAAGTTAGCTAGTAATCTCAGTGCTTGTTTATCTACTGCTAGCATTTGGGACTGACACTTTTCAGATCTTTCCAATCTACAAACTAAAATATTAGTGACAGCAATAAGCCTTCCGGACAGTTCCCATAATTGTGTAATTAGTTATGCATGAAAGTTGAGAAAAATAAAGAAAATACTGCAAAATAAAGAAAATACTGAAATATTGTACAGGGAAGCTTTTTGTAAGCATTGAAAAGTACTGTCCTTGTTTGCAGTAAATTTTTTCATCTTTATCTCTGAGCTTTAGTTTCATCCTTTTCCAGAGGAATGTCCAGATAAGTGCAGGCAACATAAGCTAATCTTAAACCTGTTAGAATGATGGAGATTAGAGCAGTCATGAGGGCCTGATGTCATTATGGCAGAATACTGAGCAGGGGAAGCAAGTGAAACTGTATAGTCAGAGTACTCTGCTGAGTGTAGAACAGGGAGACTGAAATACAACCCTTTTTATTCCAGTTCATTTTTAATTATTGAAGAAATAGTTAATAAAAATGTTATTTTTCCTCCCCTGTAGTTTCCATGCAGATCAGTGATGCTTGAGTGTTTGTGTAGACAAATTTTCTTCTAGAAAAATTTTCTTCTTGAAAATCCAAATTACCAAAATTAAAATTAGAATTGCAACTTAGTTGCATCTTGAACTAGTAATCTCTGTTCCTGTTCATAACTTTCCGGTTAGATCTTTCTAGTGGTTTTTTTTTGTTCTTAAAAATCTGATACTTGAAAAATGTGATTATCAATTTATCTGATATGCATATCTGATTAATTTCTTTAGCCCAGGATATATGTTAAATATATACTAATATGGATTAGTTTAAAAAACATTATTTTACTTAACAGCAGAGCAATGGATTTCCTGCTCTTTCATGCTGCATGTTTTTTGCTTGCAGTAAGACTCCTGGAAGGACAGCAAGAGTGTATTAATTAAGTATTAATCAGCTCAAAAATGGTGTATGTTGACAGTGAGGATGGAAAGCTTTCTAATTTTTGAGTGAGGTAAGGTAACTAGGTTTTAGGCTGTTCAACTATTTGAATTTGCTAATCTAGTTGAGAAGTACAGCCAGCAATTCGAGGTATTTCATTTGCCTACTCTCTGTTCTTTATATAATGCTTCTAATATTCCCTTTCCCACTGTAGTTTGTTTTCATCTGTAAAACTGTCATATGGAATCATTTGGTAGAAAATATATCCATTTTCAAGTAATGACTATATTGCTTAAAGCTAAACTGGATTTTTTTTTTCTGAATTTGCTAAAATGTACTTTTTTTAGTACTACTTCCTAGAAAATACTTTGGGGGGGAAAAAAAAAGAACTTTTGTCTTAGTAGTCATGTGTTTTGAAATGTTTGTATTTGGTATTCATATAACTTTCTAAAATGTACCTAAAACAATGCACTTCAAAGCAGGAAGTAGAATTTAAAGATTTATTTGGGTAATTTACTTGTGCTCTGGGGTAGTTTATGATTTACTGTGCAGCAATTATTTTTTGAGGTAGGATATTGCATTATGAAAAGCACAGAGCACTAGAGCAGAGGAGAAAACGGAAGGATGTGTGTGTGGGGGGGAAACTTATCACTGGGGCAGGCCGAGGTGCATTTCCTCATCAACCAGACGTGCTGCTGTTACTGTTTCACTGCTAACGTACAGAAGGCTGCAATTGTTTAAACTGGTTTGAAGTTGTAGGCTGGGAAGGGGGTAGCTGAAAGGCAGAATGTTGTTGGCTGAGGCTCTGGTGAGGTGCTGTGGGAGGCTCCCTGCACCAGGAAGCATCTGTTACCCTGAGCGTGCGTGGGTTTCCTAATGCTGAGGCAGGCCGTGTTCAGTATTTACATAGGCTTGGTTGTTTCCAGAGGAGCTTTGCATGTAGATCCTCCATCCAAGCAATAGAATAGGCTGATGATTTTAAATAGTAATATCTCACTGTGCATATTACTTGTCTCAGAAACTAGAGGTGTGAATTTACAGCTTTGCCTGGAATTTTACAAGATCACTTACTATGTTAGGCAGATATATTTGTTGTGTTTTTACCAGTTGACTTGCAGAATTACTAAAATTGGGGGACAAAAAAGGCTTTGCGGAGAAGTGTACGTTAGTGAAAGCATGACATGATTGCACCATAAACTTCTAGCAGCCTGGTGAAAAAAGGCAGCTTGAAGCTCAGAAGGGTAACACGTAAGTGCATGACCAAAAAAAATACATTGTCGGGAGCCAGGAGTCGAGAAGAAACTAACTTTAGTGATCTAAGCAACAGGAGGAGAACAGTCTAAAGCAAGGAAAAGCAGCTAGCCATGTTCTGGTGAGGAAAGATATTTATTATTTTGACTATAATAGTTTGACAGCTTTTCAGACACTGGATGTTTAACAGGTCTGGATTTTTCTTTAACTGCAAGAAACCACTCAGGGTGGATGGGTGCTGTGAAGCCGTTTTTATGATGACTCCGGGTTGTATTTCCATCTGAAACACAAATGAGCAGAGAGGTGGCACAGATGGAGTGTCATGAGAGAGTACGCTGCATTTCCAAGGAAAACGAAGGGGTGGAGGCTAAAAAAGTCAGAGGAAGGAAAATAGAGAAGGTACTTCAGTCATGAGTAAACAAAGCATTAAAAACATCTAGAGCTGTAATGAGTCCAGAATTGATGCTAATTTGTAATTAAAACTTTCATAATAAAGAAGCGGTTCATGCTCTCATTACTTTATTATATGATTAACTTGCTAGTGATATCTTTGATAGCTTGGGCTTCCTCTTTTTTTTTTTTTTTTTTAGCAATGAAAATGTTCCGTGTGTGTGCGCATCACAATCTGTATTACGAGCTCATTATTTGAAATATTTTGAATTAGTGTCACTATTTTGGCAGGATCTGGAGAAATAAATTTTGACATATAACTTCCAAAGCTGATATTTTTCTTTCCTGAATTATGACAGAAATAGGACCTCCTGTTCCATTTGCATGAAAATGACCTAGTAAAAATGTTGTGCATATTTTTGTTCTTCAGTTCCATGAGTAACAGATGTAAAATTCAAAGGGACATGAATTACTAGATTGGACTAGAGACCTGGTCCTTTTGGTATCCTGGTCTGCACAGTGCTAAGCACCAAGTGTCTCATAAAATTGCCAGCAATTCTATGACAGGAAAACTTAACAAATTGGCTTTTCAAACTTGTTAACTTGACATAACTCTGCATGGCTTTGCTTTTTGGAATAGCCTTTTTTGGTTCTGGAGTGCAGGCAAACTTATATGCAGATTTTTTTCCCTTTTTGCTTTTTACATCGTGGAGTGGCTAATGATTTAACGAAATATATTTAGAAGAGGGGGAAATGTCTACTCTGTAATGTTACAAAATCACAGGTGTGTGGAACTAGAGTAACGCACATTGAGAGACATCTAGGACTTGTCCTTTTGGCAATGAGGAGTCCAAGGAGCGATCACCTCCCTAGGCAGTTGAAGGAATCCAACCAAATGTTGCAGTGTGGGGGTTTATTTATTTTTAACTTAAAGCTCGTACCACATAGTTTGAGAGCTCCGTCTCCCCTTTTTACAGTGTGTAGTGTATATTGGGCTGCTGTGAAATTTCAGGAGCCCATAAGAATTTTTAGCATTTCGGCTGACAGGGCTTCTGCTGTAAGGCGAGCTTCTTCTTTTCTTGTCTGGGAATATGTATTCCCAACAAGATGCTACATGTCCTTAAGGGTCACTTTAGGTTTTTTTTTTTTTTTTTTTTTTTAATGTTGTTTATATAATAAATAGTTTGAGATTGATGTTTGTGTTCCTGTAAACTGAATTATGCTTTAGAGCCAGCCCGCCGAGTAAAACGCTGTGCAGCAAAGCAGCGCTGAGAAGCGCCCAGCTGGGTTGCCCAGTCCCGTCATCGTTCCTGAGCCTGTTCTACATGGCTCTGTGCAAGAACGTCCCGTAAGGAACACGTGGTCTTTCAAACAAATCTTTGAGCTTCCTAACCCAATGTAACAAGTCTCTTTCCCCCAAAGGCCCCAAACTTAATTCAGATGCCATAATTCTCAGTAATCATCTTCATTTATGTTTCAGTTGAATACTGGAAGGTGTCATATTGAAAAGCAATGTTTTTTTCTCCTTTTTACTTTTGCTAGGGTATAGTATATTTCAGTAACTTTAGACTATGATTTTTCTGTCGATGGCTTTAACAGAAGAGTTGCTTGCATTGAATTTTACTCTTCAGCTGCTAAATTGTTGTTTAAAAAGGCAGTGTCTTTTGGCACCCTGAAGTTCTGTAGCAACTCTGAGCAGTGGCCCCAGAACATGAGGGCGCCCTCAGCCGAGGGCCGTGTCCGTGCACAGAGCTGCTGGAACCGCGTTCCGCAGGCTCCGGGGCCGGAGCAGCCTCGGGCCTTGGGGCGCGCGCGGGGAGGCTGCCCCGTGCCTGGCGCTGGGTCCTGCCGCTCGCAGGGCCTCTCGCCTCCCCGCCTGCCCTGCAAGGGATCGTCAAGTTACTGCGCAACACAATAGCTGTGGATTTGGTCTGTGCTGCAGTTATAAACCTTTAATAGACCTTGTGAGCTCTCCAGGGTATACCCCATTCCAGTTGCACAGCTAGACACTGTGGTTTTCTAGTGAATTTTTCTGTTATGTTTTTATGTTTACTTTGTAGCATTCTTAGAAACTGTCCCCATGATGGTAAGATTGAGAACCTACCTCAGACACAGTGGGTCGCTAATGAAAAAACACGACATTATAACCTACTAGGTATGACTAATCTGACAGCAGTGGATGGGGGCTGTTAAAGTCCCTCAATGGCAACTTAGGAAGAGGAAAATTTTAACTTTTTTCTGTGTTTTATTTTTGAAGAAACAGACCTGAAAGAAATAATCCTGTTTAAGGAATTGCTGTTCCAGAAAGATGGTATTCCTTAGCCAGGAAAGGTTACTAATTGCTCTTAGAATAAACTTGTCAGTTAAAAGGTCTATTTTAAGTTTGCAAAACTGAAAATCAAACATACAAACCCTCACTCAGAAGAAAGTATAAACATGGAGTATGAGTACTTCCTTCTGCAATTAATGAGCGGGGTTAATTTTACTTTTCCACTGAGGCTTGCAAAAGTATGTAGTTACTTGTTTGCCTTTCCCTGGCAAGGAGCAAGGATCTCTGGAAACTTCCATGTTTCTACTGCTCTGCTTCTTTCTGATTTGTTACGTGTGCCTTTAGCTCGCAAGTGTTTCCTCCATGTCAATGGCCTGTTGGATTTCAGTCTTTTCCTGTTTTTGAAGGGTGCCTTTTTTGTGGTCTTCAATTTAGTTTTCATTGCATTTACTGGATTTTTGTGAATATTGTGATACCGAGGACTTTCTGAAGAAGCTTGTGACTTCTATGTGACTCCTTTATTCCCTTGCCCAGCTTTGCAGTGGCATTTGCTTTGGAGAGGACGGTTCTGCCTCACACACTCCTGTGTCCTGGGCTTTGCACTGAGAACCGAGCGAGTAGTACAGCAGTTGGGATCAGTAATTTTGGGGATCAAAACTCAGTTTTGTGGTGTGTGTGTTATTACTTTTTTTGTACCTGGTTTGGTAGTTGATTGCTGTTCATCGTTTCACATCGTCTTTATGTAGCCGATCTGCCTTACTGGTTTCAACTTTGTAGTCTTAAAAGGCTGCTCCCTCTTGAGCAATTATGTTGGCTAAGATAATCCTTAGATGCTTTCTCTCAGAATTTGTTCTTACCTCCTTATTTAGAGTTATTTTTCTAACCTCTTCTATGTATGCTTAATGACCAGGGCAACGGAGGAGAGATTAGCTGCCATGGCAAGGAACAACAAAAAAAAATCTTTTTGCTTTATCAGAATTTATCAGAGCGTGTGTTTGTTTTTTCATCTTTCTTCAATTTAGGGCATAATTCGTTTTAAGAGACCTTCCATATTAGGCCAACTTTGGAAGAAAAAATACTAAGCAAGTAATGCTTGTTGATCGTACTTACATTCATTAGGTGCATTCCTTTCTTTGAAAAGGGACAATCTCATTGTTTTTTTATAACTACACACTTTAAATTTGCTGTTGTCAGTCCGGCGTTACAGGACATATAGAAATTGTTGATTTTTTTCTCAGGAAATGGGAGTAATTACATTGGATCAAATAGAAGAGGGGCTTTTTATCTTGGAGACATCTTATGTAAATGCATAGTCACTCTGAGGAGTAAGTCTTTTTTTTTTTTTTTTCCTCAATGCAGACAAGTCGGGATTCTGTTCTGTGAGCATTAGTTTGCCCTTCAAAAAGAGAAAAAGAATAAAGAAATGCAAATACTTTAAACAGTCTCACAGTGTAAACCAGATCTTATACACTGTTGTCCTGTCCTCCCAGCAAATCATTTTGTGCGTTACTTAGGCTTGTTTTCTGTATGTGTGGTGACATTTGAAATCAAGCTTTGCAGATTTGCTTCTCTGAAGTGGTGAGCAGAGCCTGTGTTCCTGGCACAGCTGTGAGAACATCAGTTTGTGTTAGCTCTTGCTCCCTCTCGTGGCTTTGCAGCAGAACAATGTGAAACATTGCAACTTGAGCTCAAACGTTTTTTTGTGCTGTTCGTCTAGGTACTCAAATAAGTTAAATTCAGAACACATTCTTCTAGCACCTTATGCTGCTGTGGGATGAGATGTAACATCTTGAAGGCTTTTGACTTTTCTGCCTTGGCGTCTTTCTCTTCTTTATTTCTATCCCAGTATGTAGGATTTTACATAGTTCTAAACAGCAATGCATGTTTTCCTTGATAGCACCTGTACCTGTTCAAATATTCTTGTCCTAAGATTGTTCATACCCTTTGCTGTCAATTAGCAGCAAAGAAAAAAAGCCGATTTGTTTTTTAGGAGCAAAACTGATCTGAAGGACATCTTTAACTAAGAAGATGCAACATGTGTCTGAATCCCCTTTAGCCACAACATATGTGCTGTTTTGTTCATCTTTAGAAAAAGCTTTAGTCTAGGACACCTGATTTTAAGACCATTAAATGACCATACCGGCCATCTGGAGTGTCCAGGGTCAGTGCATTACCATCCAGCAAGTCGAAGAATGAGTGTTAAATGTGCCTTAACCCTCTTATGGACAGAGACAGCCTTTAGAGGAGAAGTTCACAATGTAATTGTCTCCGTAGTACTTATTTATTTATTTATTTATTGCAAGTTCCCAAATGAACATGTTGGGGATAGTAAGTACATAAAGACTGGAGAGGAAAGCTAGGTCAAGCAGCATCAGTTTTTTTTCCCGTTGCTTTGACTGTGAGGTTGTACTTGATCTAGACAGGTTTAGAGATGGTAGCTGAAAGAGATGACCTTTTGTCCTCTTACTAGTTAGTGCCTTTTCTTCAGTTTAGTCTTTTCTAATTTTCGAGGGGGAAAAATGAGATAGCTGACTTCTCTGTGCATGGTAGTTGTGAGAATTGCCCACCTTGGACTGGTTGTGCCAATTTGGACTGTGGAACATGCAGCAGAGAACATGGGGCAGGTATTTCTGTATGTATGTACAGACATGTGTACAGTGTAAGGAATCAGTCCTTTGTCTGTGGTGTCCCATTTCATAGTTGGGCCATGGTGCTTAGAAATTTGCCTCAGCCCCAAGACAAGCTTCTGTCTTGAGCTGTTCTCATGTATTTTGTAAATATGATTTTGACTGTAAATACGATTTTTGTTTTTCAAAATACTAAAGTAGTCTGGGCAGTAGCTGAATCCACCCCTCTCAAATCCAGCACCCTCTTATGTAGTTAGGATTTTGACACCAAAAAAATGAAAGAATTAAGAGGTCATAAGGAAAAATGTGTCCTTGTACAGCCAGGGTTTTAAGTTTGTAGAAGAATTTAGGTTGGAAGGAACCTTCATCAGCTCTAACCTTCTCTTCAGAGAAGGTCCGACTCATCAAAATCAAATCATGAATGTGGCCAGAAAATTTGCCTTTTGTCTTTATTTAAAATAGTACTAAGGGGTGCATAGGTATTTTGAGACTCTTTTATAGTGCTCAAGGAGCAAAGAATCTGTAAGCTGAGAGCATTCAAGCAGGTTGCTGACTAGGTGCAGTATGAATTATGAAATGCAAGATGAATATCAAAGATCTAACTAGTTTTGACTATTTTAATATGCAAAATAAAGCCAATTCTAGTCCTAATTTGGTAAGGAAATTAAAATGCCACCCTAACCTGTTAGTTCATAGTAGCAGAAACTAAGGATGACATGAATTATGAAGGGGACCGTGTGATCTGATCCGAGTTGTTAATGGACATCTTGAAAACCTACCATATCAGTAAGAAGAAATATTGATAAGTTACTTGCAGACCATCTAGGTAAATGGAAGTAGTTTGCTGTTCGTGCGTCACTAGATTTTCTGCTTCTATTTAAATTGAGAAATTAATTCCAAATGATCCTTATGCGCACGCTGCCTTTCCCAGCTTGTGCTGCCATTGATCTGCAGTTTTGTGGCTCATCACTTCAAATGTGGGGAACACTGAAATTCCCCTGGCTCATTTTAAATTCTTCTTCAACACCTGTAATTTTAAACTTGAATTTGTTTCATCTCACCTGCTGTGACTGGCAGTATGGGAACGGTGCTAATGGCCTCTCTTTATTCCGCAAACCTGACTACTGGGCAATATTCTCTTTTACTAATTTTTTCCATTGCCTTTTTTCTATTACTTAAGTAATTTCCAGCTATAGTTGTGGCCATGTAATACTGTGATACTTCAGAAGTAAGCAGTAACAACCTGGTTTGGGATACATGCTTATATGAATGATATGATGTAAAGTAAGGTCAGTTTTATGAGTTGTCCTGTAAGTGTGTGCAGCAAAACTGACCTTCCTGTTTGAAGCAGTGGGCATCCAGCGCTCGCAGAGAAAAGGCTGCGAAATTTTCTTCTTGATCAGAACAGTGACTTAACTAATCTGTTGTTTCTACTGCTGTTTGACTGAAATTATTGAAAATTAGGGCAGTAGAAACAACAGATTAGTTGTTTGACTGAAATTATTGAAAATTAGGTAATGTTGCAGATCTTAAATGCTGGAAGGGACAGGCTTGTATTCTACCAAAGAGTCTGTGTTTGAACTTTGTCTCCCATGTACCCCTAAACTGGGACTGTTTAGCCTGGAGATGAGCAAGGTGCACACTGTATGCGTGTGTTTATATACGCAGACATGCACACATGTGTACATGCACGTGTGTGTATATATATATTTCTAGCAATGCTTATTAAAGGAAGATCTATTGCAAGCATTCTAGACCTTTGGGATATTCATTGTGATAAAAAGAAGGGGAGAAAAGTAGATGAGAGAGGATGACAGGGACTGATTTAGAGTATAGTAACTGTAGCAATAGTGCAATTTAACTTGCACCCGTCCACCAGCAATCCAGCCCAGGAACTAAGGGCAACTGGCAACTGCTGACTGTTCAGTGTTCCTCAACTTATGGGACTCCTTAGGTGTTTGTGGCAGCCATTTTTCCTGACAGTGCCTCTAGCTAAGATGATATCCTCTAAGGATTTTGCATTTTTGTGGCTTTTTTGCTCATATGTATTGGGAGAAACCACTTGCTCGTGACTTGTTTGATAGGGGTACAACATAAGTATATATGACATGATTGCAAGATCTCTGTTTTTGTCACATGGTTTGCAAACATGCAAAGCTTGGTATTTCGGATGAGACTTTTTGTGAGCTACTGTGAATGAGATAGCTTGGTGTAATGCTTCTGTGCTTTGAATGCAGCTGTTCAGGTCTTTTCTGATGAGGAAAAAATAGGTCTAAGATAACTACACTTTTTAATTTGATGAAGTAGAACTCAATTTTTTTTACTTAATGAAAAAGTTTTAAATGTAGCTGACCTTTATCCCGTCATAAGCAATGTAGCTGGAATAGCAGGATTCGGAAGGGACTGGGATAGAGTCGTAGAATGCTTAAGATTGGAAGGACATTTAGAGGTCATCTAGTCCAACCCCCCTGCAGGGTCACCTAGAGCACGTGGCACAGGACTGCATCCAAGCGGGTTTGGAAGATCTCCAGAGAAGGAGACTCCACAAACTCTTGCACTGTGGATGTCTTCAAATCTTATGTGGGCTTGACATCAAGTAGATGATCGATTTATATCTTTAGAGCATAGAAGTGTGCAGTATGACTTGGTGCATTCATGATAAATCACTGTAAATCTAAGTGACTTAGTGTTGTCAAATTTGTAGTGCTAACAACAAGCTTCAGTTTTCCTGGGATCTAATTGCAAAATCATTTCCTGAAAGACTACTTAATTTCCTTTTTGAGCCTCTGAAGTGGTTGACTTGCTTGAATCGTGTGCCGTTTGTACGGAGAGGAGTAATAGCAGTTCTCTTCTGCCTGATTCACCTGCAGCCTGTGTTTAGAAATTGATTGCTCTATTGGAATTTAATATGATGTTTTTCCTTTCCTTCAGTTTTTAAGGGAAGATATGCAATATAAGGATGCCTCTAATAAACACAGTCATCTACACAGAGAAGATAAACACATCACCATTGAGGATCTGTGGAAACGCTGGAAAACCTCTGAAGGTAGGTAAAAAGGAGTTACTAGAAAGAATGGCTATTTAAAAAACATAATTTAGCAATCTTCATCAACTGAGTTACACTATGTCTCTTTTCAAGCATCTTCAAAAAACTATATTAGTTTTTATAAACTGTGGTTTATAGGATAATAGGTAAACACAAATGAAAGCTCAGTTCAGCTGGTGTTAATTTCCTCTTAATGTGCTGGATAAATTGAGATAGGTGGCATAGGCACCAGTATGAGGTTGTAATTTATGAAAGTGATTGTTGCAAGTATTGAATTGCTGGTAAGTGTTTATTAATGTAAGTAAGCCTTAAGGTCTGCTCTCAGGCTCTTTTTCTTAAAATATATGTCATGCATCGTATTAACTAAAAAATCCAATGTACTTTTATTTTTATCCAAATGCTTTTGGCCTATCAAGAACTAAAATTCTTAAGTCTATAATGTTTTGGAAAACCTTTTTTTTCTTGGTGATAGTGGACAGTGGAATAATCCTTGCCCACCCTCCCATTTGAGTCAAAATAACTAACCAGGCTCCCTGCCCATGTTTTTTTCCCCCACTTGCCCCCATTCAGCTGTTTTCATGGTGAACACAGGTCTAAAAGTTAGTATCAGTTGAGCAACTCAAAATAGCAACCAATGAGGAATAAAACTAGGAACATGTCATGGATCCAGCTAATACAGGAAGTCACCTAAATGCAGTATGAGATACTGTACTGATTAAGTTGAATTAAAAATGTTTTCTGGGTATTATATGTGCTATATGTCTAGATTTTTATCAGTAATTTTTTGGGCCAATCTCTTCAAATTTTATATATGCATTTATTAAAGAAGATTCTGCAGAATTAATGTATTGTAACTAAATTAAAGCTGCAGCAGAAGAGAATTGCAAAGCAAATTATCTGACTACAGTTGTTGGTCCAACTGTTAGGAGCTTATGGGTAACTCTTTTAAAACCCAGCTTTTAGTAGTAGCAGAAGTATCTGTATGATGTATGCAGCTATCACAAATCTCTTGAATATAGTGAACAGCAGGAGTTGGGCTTAGGAGTTTGAGATCTGTCACTGCAGGAGTGTCACATTTTACTGTATCTGGTTATGGTGACTTTGCTCTGAATCCTGCTGAGGAAACTGAAGTAGCACCAGTGGGAAGCCCTTAGTAGACTCCCGATCAATATTGTCAGTGGTCTGTGGTGTCTGTGGAATCTACTACACCTTAACTGATGCTGAGCAGAATTGCTCTTTCCATAAAAATTTCTGAACTGCGCCTGTTAATATGGAATCTCAATATTTTACTTAATATCAGTCTTAAAACATGGATAAGGTTTGAGGGAAGAAGTAAAGGACACAGTTTATGGAAAAGCAAGTATGCGGTTGCTGCTCATCTCTTGGGATTAAGAAAAGTAGAGGTTATATTTAACTAGTAGCTTGGGAAGGGGATGAACTGACTATTTAAGTTTTGGGTCTTTTAAGTGTGGGTTTTTTTGTTTCCTTGTGGGATTTTTGGAATCCTTAAGGAATATTCTGTGCTGTTGCAAATTATAGAAATTCGAACTGAAGGCTGCTGTAGTTTCTGCATGCGAAGAAAGAATCAAGTCAAAGCTTAAATCAGCCATATCTAGCTTAATGTTGCTGTGTTGCAATGTACTTTGAGTCCTTTAGTACAGAGCAACTGTTACTTAATTTACTTCTTCCTTATGTTTTTGTGTGACTTTAATTTTATAATCTGATGCCATAGAGAGGGAGCTTTAGAGACACGACAAAGAACTAGCAAGTGTTAGAAGCACAAGAGGAAACTGCTTTCTAGAAGATCTTCTGGTGTGTGCTTGTTTTATGATGTTTGTCTTGACTGTCTCCTGTTCTTCCTTAACTAAACAGGATTTATGTGTGTACCTGAGTCTTTAAACAATTCAAGCCTAGCATTTTGTGGGCTACATTGGAAGATCCAGCTTGGATATTTTTTTTTTTCTACAGGGGCCTTAAGGCAGTGGTAGTTGTGAAGGCAGCCAAGGTGGTAGATGACTGTTTGCTGTGTATGTCTGAATTTCAGTCTTCATCCAGTTCCTTTGCAAAGGAATTCTGTTTCTCAGGGGTGTCTGCCACCTTCCCCCTCACAAAGAGGGGGCTAAACCTTCATGAATTTGGGTGCTATCAGAAGAGGAGAGTCTTTGCTCACCTGTCTTAGTAAAATGGGTAAGATGCTGCCGTTCGGGGGAATGTGGCATTGTCCCTCAAACTTGCTTTTTGCGATAATACAAAACAGTAGTAGCAGCCCTGGGATTCCCAGATGCTTCATTATTTCATTACTGGCAGACTAATGAGTCATCCTCAGAAGCTAATTTTTCAGCTTGCGGAAAGCCGTTCTCAGCCGATGGGGCTGCTTGGTCTGTAATGCAGAGGGTGCTCTGTAAGCTGTTCTCTGTAACAGCTGCTCCCTTGCTGTGTCTTTTTTTCTCTTAGCTCTTCTTCTTTCAAGTCTATCATGTTGATATTTGTGATCACTGGTTTTAGCCTGAGGTAAGACTGTGCAACAAGTATCCTTGCAGCAGCTGGAAGGAATAAATGGCACCCCATAAAGAGGTTACGGTTGCACTGGACGTTCTTACAGTTGGCCAGCTCGGGTTTTCAGTAGCCGGGCTGTGGAAGTGCAAGTGAGGCAGTGCTGAGGATGCTGTTGCACAACCCTCCATCCTGGTCCAGCTGGGACTGATACAGTACTGCAGGCTGCCTGTCCTGTGCGAGAGGAAGTAAGAGGTAGCTGTAATGTCAAACCTTTGAAAAGTTTGTCTGCTTTTAGCTGCAGACTTCAGCAGTTTAGCTGCTTCTGTCTCCTTTGCTTTTAAATACTGTTTAAAAGTCTGCTGGTGACAGCTTATTTCATACTGATGTTACTGTTGAAAGTCCTGCTAAAATAAAACTAGCCCTTGAATCCTCCTATATGTTTAATACAGAACAATCTGAAGTTGGTGACTTTGTGTTTTCTGCCTTGCCTGGTTCGCATGTTCTCAACTTTAAACTTAGTATATGGTTATTATTCATTCCTTGTCATGAAATACATGAATGAAGTGACAGGTAGTCCCACCTTCTGATCAGTGATGAGTAGAGGTTGGCAGGGAGCAACTTTTGTACTGGATTGGTTTGAAGCTGCTTTCGCCTCCTTCACTTGCAGGCATGTTATTGCAGCTGACAAAAGCAAACAAGAAAAGAGCACTTAATACAAGGCCAAGTGCTGCAGTGGGGAGTAAACACTGTGGCTTCTGCACCTGCCTGCCTGGGACATGTTGCGGACATCCTTGCTCTCATGCTGTCTGAAATAGGTGTGAGGGAAGAATTTTATGAGTAATCCTTTTGCTGTATGCCTTTAACACGCAGGAGTCATCAACTGCTACTGCAGAATCTGAAGGACTATTTTTTGGGTGCTTAAAATAAGGAAAAAATGTATTACCTCAGCTAATTAATAGGAGCTGTCACATTCTAATTGGCAATGCAGAACAAGCTGAATTTCAGCAGGCTCCGTTGACCTTCAGCGCGGCCAGCAGAGATCACTTCTCCTGTATCACATTTCAGTCGGCCACGACTGCTTCTGCTGAATAAGAAGGCCTGTTTACTTCTCAGTGCTGCATGCAGTGTTACAATAAATTCATATATCTGCAACAAGTATTGCTTGATTTGTCTTCAGTAGTGTTGGAAGAACTAGAAGATATCAATTAAAAAAGGAGTGGCAGGAGGAAGAGGGGAGAAGTTGGTAAATCTGGGCTTCCAGGGCGGTGTTGGGGGAGGGCGGAAGAAGGGACCGTTGTGGTTCGGTCCCGCCTGGGACACCAGGGGCCTCAGTGAGGCCACCTCTGGCGTTCTGCCCACACAGAGCTAACTTTTACAAGTGCTGCAGCAGGTTTCCAGGAAAAAAAAATCAGAAAACCTGTTTTCTGCTGACTAAGACTGTTGCACATGTTGTACAGCTAAGTCTTGGGACCTCCCATGCATTTCCTGGTGATGGGTTGACTGCTATAACTTGACTATTTTTGTCCAGTTTCTGTTTGTGTATCTCACCTAGCTCTTTATTTTTTTTTCCTGCGTCAAATCGAAACAGTCGTCTTGCTCTAAATGAGTTTGTGAAGATACTTCCAGAACAGAAGTTAAGCTGACGTTTTCTTCAGTCTTAACACATTTTCTGAGATGCTCAGAATAACTTGTAAATATTATTGTTTTATATTTGAGAAACAATTAAGAACCTTTGATTGCAATGAGCTGTGAAAATGACCTGTTTATAAATGAAGCTGAAACATCTTGCATCAAAGCTTGGAGTAATAGGGCAAAAAAGAGCAGAGAGGAGATGCGAGAGTGTGCTCCTGAAAAGGTGGTGTGTGTAGCCATTTGCATAGGTATAATGCAAACTGTTTTGTATTGTTAACTTTTTTAGAGACGTATTTTTAGGGCCTGTGAAATGTGTTCTGGTCATCTGGAATGATGAAAATATGCAGTGTTTAGACTTGGCTTTAAGCTTTACCAAGTGAAATGAGAGTCATTGATTTTGTTCTCAGTGTGCATGTTAGACTGCGATATGAATTTGAACTGACACAAATTTCTGCTGTTTGTAGCTTACCTGTTGAGTGCTAAGCCACTTTTTTCTCAGGGATGATTGTCCAAGTTCACTGAGCATGTGCCTTCAGGATAAGTTTTCCAAAGAAACCTGTGCCCAGTGTTACCAGATGCAAGTACAGTTTGAACAGGCAAATATTTATTTATGCAAATATGTACCTATGCCCGAGGAGACAGTCACAGGGTGTGTTTTGCATTGCAGAAAAGCTTCTACAAAGCGTAGAGGAGGAGAGCACGGCTGCTCCCTGGTTTTGGCAGTGTGAAGCAGCAGCAGCTGTGGACCTGGAATGGCCAGAAGCTGATGATTTATAGCAAAATCAATGGATAGCATTTCCTTTTTTTTTTTATAGCATCTATAGCTATGGAAGGCTATGTAGACTCTTGCTATTATGAATAATATTCCAGTTAAAAATTGACTTAATCTACACACTCTAAAATATTTTTTTCTTGGTGGGATTATTACTGTGTGTAATGCAGGATGTCCTGGGCATATTTGGGGGTGACTTAAATGGTCATGTCGTATGGACATGTTCTGTCATGTTTTCTTTCAATCTTTTCTGCCCCGTTTTCTGTCGTTTGAAGGCATGAACTGCTATAAACATTCTGGCAAAAACAGGTAAAAAACAAAAGGCATTGTCCTGGGAGAGGCCAAAGAAAAAAGATTTAGTGTTCAAATCAGTAGTTAAAAGTCACAAGATACCTTTTTACTCCAGGGAGCGAGGAGAGGAAGCTAAGTTATTTTCTGAAATTTTTAATAAAGAAATGTTGCTTTTGGTGACCCACTTGTTTGTTTAAAACCTGCCTAAACTACTTCTGTGAGGAGCATATAATAAAAATGGCAAAATGCCAGAAACATTTTTAGCAAAGGTGAGTACTAATTTATCTATAGTTATATTCAAAAAAAAAAAAACTTACTCACTGTAGTCTGCTTTTTTATCACTTGTCTTTTGAATCACGCTGCTGTTGTTTCTGATTATCAATGTTATTAAGCAGACATTTTTCTTCCAGTTCATAACTGGACGCAAGAGGAGACTCTTCAGTGGCTGTCAGAATTTGTTGAATTGCCCCAATATGAAAAGAATTTTAGAGACAGCAATGTGAAAGGAACAACACTTCCCAGGTGAATATTCCTTCTGTATTAGTCTCAGATGATTCCCTGTAGGTTGCTGCTTTTGTTCATTTGTGGAACAACTCTCTGAACCTAATGGCCAAGCAGATGTGCCCAAATACAAGAAAAGTGCATTTCTGAAGAAATGTTGTTTCTATTTCTGCCAAATTATTTAAAGATAAAATTTACTTCCTGCCACTCCTTTCACCTTATGTCTTGCTGCTGAAGCTTTTATTGACAGTCATGATTGTTTGTGGTATCTAACTTTCTTTTGCGCAGTTTCTAGTGTGTTGTTTGGGTAAACAGCAGGACTTTCGACAGAACCCTTCCTCTTGAGCGTAACTACTAGATTTCAATATTGCATTTAGAAGAATTGGTGTCACAAGACCTGCAGATAAGCTGGTACCATTTATTTATGCCAAGTAGATTTATTTTGAAACTGTTTCAGGAAGTAAAGAACAGGAAACAGAAAATATGTTTCTATACTTCTTATTCTAGCACATGCTGAGATGCTTTTTGATTTAAAAAAAAAAAAAAAAAATACCCTGCCGCTCTACCATATATCCTGTTCTAAGTGTGTCGCTACAACCTGTATAAAACTCTGTGGAAAAGTGAGTCCACTTCTTTGACCAGTTCTGGATGTAGCTTATGAAGAAGTAGGTAACACTGTTGTCTCATTAACAGGATAGCAGTAAACGAGCATGCTTTCATGATCTCACACCTGAAAATAATTGACCGGAGCCACAGGCAGAAGCTTCAGCTGAAAGCCTTGGATGTTGTTCTGTTTGGACCACTCACACGTTAGTGTTTTTTTTGTTTCATTTTCTTATTATGAATTGTAAGAACTCAATAAAAAATAGTTTCAGTGACATTTCTAGCTGTATGTAGGACAGCTTATTTTGTTTTGTAGATGTGCATTGATGGATTATTTGGTATGTGTTGTGGAGCTGGAAGGAAAAAACACTCAAGGTGTCAGAATTGAGTGAGCTGTCCACTTGCATATTTAAGTTTCTGCAGTAATTTAAGTATATCCCTTCCTAGACCGATATATGTTGGCTTTTCTGTCACCAAAAACGAAACAAAAAAACCCCACCCTCTGTATGTTTTTGGCTGTGCTTAAGTTAATACTTCTAGCTAATGTTACAGCCTGTCCTCCAAAACAAGGAAGTGGTAGTGGCACAGAGCCAGTCCCAGGCTCTTTGGACAGATTTGGGCTTAAGCATGCTCGGATTTAATCTTACAGCTCAGCATCTGCCCCATTTTAGCTCATGGAGATGCTTCCTTACCCGCAGTGGTCCCCAGGCCTGCTTGATGGCATCCCTGAATTAGGAAGCCCTCTGAGAGCTGCATGGTCATTTAGGAGACTAGGGAGTGACTCTTTCCAAGTCAGCACAGCCCTGGGCAGTCAGGTTTTTGGGGCAGGGGGTCTAACGCTTGGTCTTTGCGTATATCTTTAATGCTCACTGTTCCATTGAGCAGTTCGGAGACACTTGGTTTTGCCATAGTGGCTTAGTTGTGCCATTAGCACACTTAGCATTTCCATAGCTGAGATTCTTTTTTTCTTTTCTCTTGCTGCTGGTGAAAACTAATTAGCCCTGAAGCCAGTGAAGTCCTTGTACAATGCTTTACCAGAGCCGATAAGCTGTGGCACGGTTGTCCCCATAGCCCTTGTGATGTTAAACAGACCCACAACCAAACGGTTGATGGATTTGCAACTCTTACGTTGTAACTGTCATGATCTGAAATGTGCTTTGCTCTTTCATGCTTTGCAGTTAGTTTAGTCAACAGAATTAGGGCAAGGCCATGGCTCTTGCCAAAGCCCTACAGACAAAAATCCAAGGCCTGGTTAAGTCCTGTGTTAAAGTGGTTATTCTTCAAAACAAAGCCCCAGATACTTGAAAAACTGATCCTAGCAAAGCATGAGCTCTGTGCTACACTAGTTATATTGCAACAATTAGGCCACCTCTTCAGACTGGGAAATTAAATGCATGTTTTGCTGTCAGAGTTGACAGAAGTTGTGTTTTAAATGTTTGTTTTGCAAAAGCTAATAAAACTGCAAAAATCGCACAAGCGAATTACATCTACGTATTAGATAAGACAGTTCTAGAATTCCGACTTTGCTTTTTGAGAGTTGCTACTAGCAATATACTCCTTTTAAAATTTGCTTTATTTCAGGCAAGTGAACTTCTATCTTGTCTTTGGATACTGCAGAAAATACTCATGTGAATTTACTCAAAACATGAAGCTGAACTTTAAAGTTTCTCCTAGTTTTCCCGGTTGCACTTTGTAAGGCTATAATTAAGCTCATTGTATAAAGATATGGACTGTGTCATGTAAAAGATTATAGGGCTTTGCTCTACATGATGTAAAGTTTTAGTATAAATTTAGCATGTGGCATTGGAAATCCTCTCAGATGCATTGGAAAGGGGCTTGTTGGAGATGAGGTTTGAAATAAATGAGCTGGAATTCTGTTTAGCTTTGGGTTCTATCACCTTTAGGCTGTGAACATGCAATTTCCGTGGTGGCTTTCTGTACCAACAATGTAGATAATGATCATGTTGTTCTCTGTTCAGGTCCCCCTCACAACTGGATGAAGGATTTTGTATTAACGGTTTCTATAGTGATTGGGTTTGGTGGCTGCTGGTTTGCATACACTCAGAACAGAACCTCAAGAGAACATATCACAAAAATGATGAAGGACTTGGAAAGTCTCCAAACAGCAGAGCAAAGTCTTCTTGACTTACAGGAAAGGTATAAGAACTAAAAAAAAGATCAACTCTTCAGTGAGTTGTCCCTGTTTTTATTTTGAGGTGAAGTACAAATACAGATCATTTAAAGCTGTAACTTATTTGTTTTTAAGCTGTCTTTGAATTTTGTTCATCTTCGCTTTTCACCAAAATTCCTATTTTAGTAACAATGTATTTTTGTGGTTCGAATTGTGTCTGAATATTTTAGAATGTAGTATGAACCTGAAGATGCAAGTAGAGAATACAGAACTTCAGTTGTCTTTTTATGTATTGATTTTCCACTTAAACACAAGAAGGAACTTCTTTACTGTGGGGGTGGTCGAACACTGAAACTGGTTGCCTGGAGAGGTTGTATAACATCCATCATTGGAGATATTTAAAAACTAATTGGATGCTTGAGCAGAGAGGTTGGCCCAGATGATCTCTAGAGGTCCTTTCCAATCCCAACTGTTCTGTGATTCTGTGAGTTAGAAGCATGTATTTTTTCATAAAATTACAATTTGCCTTGGAATCTATAGTTCATTTTATTAGAAATTAGGTTATCTCTTATTTGTCTTTTTTTCTTTTAACTGACCTTGACCCTTTATTTTGTACTGCTCATTTAGCATATGGGTAATTGGTGGCTTCTCTGCTATATCTGCACCTTCTGTAGGTCCATTTTGTTTGACACTTTATAGTCTTTACATCTTTAATGGAGGTTCACTTTAAAGCTGGCATATTTTGTCTGGCACTGTGTACTGCAGTTTACTTACAGGCTTGGATGTAATTGCTGCTGATTCATGCTGTTTGCATATTCTTATTTTTCCTTCTGTTGACTTATAACAAGACTTATAGCAAACATGCTGTGTATTTTCTCATTCTTCTTGTTCACCTCAGGCTTGAAAAGGCACAAGAAGAAAACAGAAATGTTGCTGTAGAAAAGCAAAATCTGGAGCGCAAAATGATGGATGAAATCAATGACGCAAAACGGGAAGCTCATCGACTAAGAGAGCTGAGGGAAGGAGCTGAATGTGAGCTGAGCAGGCTCAAATATGCAGAGGAGGAGCTAGTACAGGTACCTACAAACTGTAATTTTAGCATTGACTCTAAATTCATGATGTTACCTGATGACTAGTAGTGCTTTAAAATAATATTTCTCTGATGCTAGATTTTTGAATGAAAAAATATAAAGTCACGTAATGATTGTCATTGTCCATCAATCATATGCATTATCTAGTAAAATACTCTCAAAGCAAAAAAAACACAGCTTGTGTATTAGGCTATGGTCATAATGTATTTGAATTTAGAGAACATAATACAAACAAGAAGGAAGTTTTTTACTGTCTTATTATCAGACCAGAAATAATAGCTTTGTTGCGTTCTTCCGTATGATAATAGATCTGATTTATAGTACTAAATAAAAATGTATAGCATTAGAAGTATATTGAAACTTCAGGTGTGTGACTATACTGATAGGAATAAAATCTGAGAGTAATATAGAATATGGAAATTCATATGCTGTGGTTCAGAAACGCCTGATCTGCCTTAACACCCAGTGGCACACATTAATGCTCTGTGAAACTTCAGTGTTATTACTCTGGGTGGGGGGAAAATGTTTTTATGTTTCACTTTCTTCTGCTGTCAGTTCTAGTGATGGTCTTGATGAAACTTTTATATGTTTTGATAGGTTCGAATGGCTTTAAAAAAAGCTGAGAAGGAGTTCGAGCTGAGAAGCAACTGGTCTGTTCCTGAAGCTTTGCAGAAGTGGCTGCAGTTAACTCATGAAGTTGAAGTACAATATTACAATATCAAAAGACAACATGCAGAAATGCAATTAGCAATTGCCAAAGATGAGGTACTAACTTTTATTTTTTAGCCACTTAAAGACTTTTCTGATCTGTTGCTTTGATATATGGACTAGTAGGTGCAAATTATTTGGATGAGAATTTGGATTGCTTTGAGATATATGCTACATGTCAATATTGCTAGTGTTTTATCACCTGCATTAGTGGGATAACTTCTAGGCTTATGCATTTAATTTTATCTTGTTTTTCAGGCAGAAAAGATAAAAAAGAAGCGAAGCACTGTATTTGGAACACTGCATGTTGCACACAGCTCCTCTCTGGATGATGTGGACCATAAAATACTTGAAGCAAAGTAAGAGTTAGCAGCATGTATGTTTATTGTCGCTTATTCCTGGAGCAGTGGAATTTGTGAAGAGTTGTGTCATGGAATTTAGCCTCTGTGCTTCTTGCACTCTTAAGTGAAATTGGAAGTTGTAGTGGGAATACTTGCCATCTTAATGCTTTCTGGTGTGCTGGGATGATTGGCCGTTGCTTTGTCGCATCAGTAAGAACAGTACGTTCAGTTTTCATCTTGTGTACTTTTTTCAGAAAGGCTCTGTCTGAGCTGACGACGTGTTTGCGAGAGCGCCTTTATCGATGGCAACAGATTGAGAAGATTTGTGGCTTTCAAATAGCACACAATTCTGGGCTGCCGAGCTTGACATCCTCGCTGTACTCTGAACACAGCTGGGTGGTGATGCCTCGCGTTTCCATTCCTCCTTACCCGATTGCAGGGGGAGTTGATGACTTAGATGAAGATACTCCTCCAATAGTTTCCCAGTTTCATGGTAAGTGGCGTGTTCAGTAAAACAAAAGGAGGAAAGTTGTGAAGGTGGGGGAATTGAGGCAAATGTAAGGGCAGGTGGGATAGAAATGCTAGAATAAAACAAGTGGACTAAAGTTTCATGGAACAAAATGCTCTGTAGTTTTCTGAGTTCATCCTCTGAGATTTGTAGAGAATGGTTTGCTGGGGTTTACAATAAAGGTACAGAATAAACTTTTATTCCCTCATTATTTTTGGGGAGGGGAGAGAGGGATCATTAGGAGAAGGCGGCTAAGAATTTGAAAGTCTGATTGTCATGCTTGGGTTGGTCCTAAACCAAAGTCTGTAAACTGTAATGCAAAATTTCTCTTAGCTCATCTATCTTTATCTTACGGAGGATGGGGTGGAGGTTTTGTGGGGTCCCTTGAGCTACTAAGAAGATCGCACCCTTTGAGAGAGGCAGCGCTTTCAAAACATTCCTTAATGGCTGCAACAAAGTCCTGTTATTGTCCAAGGGAAACTTTCAGACAGAATGTTTGTGTTGGGATGCACTGGATTGTTTGGGAGTGAGGCTAAGAGGCCAAATGCTGAAGGGAGGAAAATGCAACTTCAGTTAAACTATGTTGAAAAGATATACACTGGGGATTTGGACCACCCTTGTGTCTTGAGTCATTGCGTCAATACAAGAACGTGTTTTATGGAAGATGTGATTAACTGGACTCCAGAGGCAAATTAAAAAGAGGAGCTCCCACATAGCTTTTGAGACAAGGAAGAATGAGTAGGGAAGAAACCTCTGTCTCATATTTGTACACTTTTGCTCCTGGGCTGACATTCTCAGAAGAAATGAGAGTGGTATTTGAGAAGGGGCATAATGAAAATTGTTGCTACCTAACTGACTTCTTTTAGTGAGATTGAAGCACTAATTTCTTTGAAATGGACCGATATTTTGATGCCCCTACATGCCTTAAAAAAAGTTCATTAATCCTCATGCAACACTTGTATGTTTTAGTCACTTTTAAAGAATAGTGTCACTTCAGCTTGTCCTTTACAATCAAGGCTTTGATTTAAACTTTTGCAACGGTATTTTTTTTTTTTAATGAAGATGATGAACAGTGATTTGTGATGCCTACAGTCAACATTTTTTGGTATAGTTCTGTTTCAAAATGAAGTACACCATTTGTTATCAGAACTTTCCAGACTGCTTAAAATGCTGAACCACTTAATGCATCAGACCCCTAAACCACTAATCTTAGTCATGCTCTCCAAGAATACTCAGCCTACTTGTTCAGTTATTTCGTGAGAATGAACCCAGAGAGCAAAATGCAGTTGGTTCAGAGGAACTAGGATTAGAGAAGGACTGTACAGTTTATAAGGGCATACTTAAGTGAAACTTTGCTTTATGCTTAATGAAACTATGATTTCAATTTTTCTTTCCATTTAGCCCCTTTTGACTGTTTTGGAAGTCTAGATAATTAATACTGTGTCAGTCAGTGATAGAAGATGTCTTAGTAGAATTACAAGAACTTTCAACGTGTTTTCTGAGTTTCTGCGTAGAGCCTGCTTTTATGCAATGATCACATAAGTAGTAGCAGCTTATATTGGAAAGCTAAAAATGTATATGTTTTTTATTTGTACTCAGCGAAAAATTTGGAAAGATGTGAATTGGAGAAAGAGGGGAAAAAACATGTTAAATGATCTGTTCTTGAGAGCAGCAATTTAGGAGGAGTCTAATTAATGTATATGGATTGGTAACTGCTAAATTATTCCCATCCTTCAGAGAGAAAAAAAAAAAAAAGGACAAATGCACATGAGGCACAGAAGCAAATTGACTTGTCTCATCCATGAGACTTCAGGCAAAATACAGCCTACAGCCTGTACATTACAAGCAAGACTGTTTCAGTGTCTGGACTTAAACTGACCTGTCTGGTCTGGACCATTTCCTGGCTAGCATCCTTGATCTCATGATTAACAGAGCTGGAAGTCTGTCGGCCTTCTTTGTGCCTCTGCAAGCAGTGTGATAGTCTAAAGCAGTGTAAAGTAATAGATCTATTTAATCAATCCTTAGCTAAAGAACAAAAGGATCTAAGGAAATGTGTGAGCTAGATTTAGAACAAGGCCTTCAGGAGAAAGGGATAGTGAAACCTCTCCCTTTTTACTGAGTGATTGGTGTTGCACTGTTTCCTTGATGTATTGAGTTAATTTTCATTAAGTGTAAATGTAAAGTGTTACATTTGCTTAGCAAGAGTTTTGGAGTCCTGTGTATATGCACTTACAAATATCCAGAATGCTTATAATTTCTCTCAAAACTCAGTAATGGTGCATTTCGTGTTACATCAGCAAACAGTGGCATCTAATTTATCTACATATGCAATCCAGATTTTTTTCAAGGGTCTCTGTATTCTCAGTTCACACTTGCTTTTTTAGGAACGTTTTATGACACAAGCTTATTTTTGATCTGTATACGCCTTTTCCTCAGGTCAGTATAGAGTTCATCAAAAGTAAAATCAAAAGTTTGAGTTGTACATGACAACTGTCATGCTTGGACTTGTGAGCCACCCTTTTATGTTCAGCCTGGAAGGAGACACAGTCTGAGTGTTGGTGAGGTGCAGCTAAGTTCTGACTTGCTGCATTGAAAGCAGAATGGCAGCTGAAACTTCTGAGATTCCAGCAATGGACACTAATTTACCTGAGGCTAAAGTGACATCTCAAAGGAAGGTGCGTTTTGTGTCAGGCAGGCCAGACATCCTTGTCTGAGAAAAATATTTGTGACTTTAATGTGCTCTTTTAGGTAAACATTTTGAACGTAAGGGTATGGCCTGTCTTGTCTAAAGTGATGTATTCTAGGGGATAGTTTGGGGAGGAGTAAAAGAAATCCCGAGACTGAAAATAGGTCTACAGATGTATTTCTGAAAGAGCATTGCTGTCAAATTGGCTTCTGAAGGAGGAATTGTATCAGGAGCTTGTGTGACTTCTAGTTAGACACTTGGTAAACTCTTATGTTGCTGTGTCCTCCTGTTAGTGTTTTTATGTCCTGAAATTATAGCCTGCAAAAAGAAAATGTTATCAAATAGGAAATTCTCCTCCTTGCAGTGAGATTGAGTTAGATATTTCGTGTCTAACAGTGTGTGTATATGTATGATAATTGGTCTCCTATGTCTCAATGTAGCTTCTAACTGATGCAGTGCATTTCAAATGGCTGTTTGGTTACCTTGGTTACTTACCTTGTAAGATTTTTGGAGATTCTTTAAGCTGCAGATCACCACAGAATTAAAATGCAGGATATCGTGCAACACACTCATCTCAGCAGCACTATTTATAGTTCACAAGGGGTTGGGAACTTCAGTAGAGTCTTTCTTTTTGCTCTTCAGAGAGGGCAGTAAGTGGGAACTTTTGGTGCACGTAGTAACTTTGCAAGCACCCCGATGCAGCCCTGGGATGTTGCTTGGGTACTTCAGCTAACTGCAGTGTATAAGGTACTTGCCAACCTTCCTTTTCTTGAAACAGCCGAGCAATGGCAAGGTGGTTGACACGAATCATTGCGGCTGTAGCAGCCACCTGCCATCTGATACTCAGTGTAGCTTCCAGTAACATTTATGTCACTGGGGGTTTGGTGTGCTTTTTTTTTTTTTTTTTTTTTTTTTTTTTTCCTTTCTCCTTTGCCTCAGGGTCCATTGTGAAACCTGCTGGCACGCTGGCGAGGAGCAGCAGCCTGTGCCGCTCCAGGCGCAGTGTGGTGCCGTCGTCTCCCCAGTCTCAACAGGCTTTGCACTCCCCTGACCCCGACATCCTGTCTGTGTCCAGCTGCCCTGCTCTTTATCGAACTGAAGAGGAGGAAGAAGCCATTTACTTCTCTGCTGACAAGCAATGGTATGGAGACTAGCAAGCAGCACTTGGAACGCTGATAGGATTATCTGTGACTATCAGTGCAGAACTAGAGGCTGAGTTAAGTTCTTCACTGCTATGTATGTGTAAATAGCTAGCATGTTGTATGAAACTAATGTTACAAGCCAGGGTGCGCTGAACTAACCCTGATTCTCCATTACAATATGTTACTGGCTTTTACATCTGAAACTAGGATCAAAAGCAATGTCAGCTACTGGGCGAAGAGAAGATGGATGGTAACACAATTCTTACAGCATGTTGAGCGTGTACCTACTCTTGTTACATGGCCTCATAGGAAAAGGTTAAATTCCTTTTGGAAGGAGCAAATGAGCTTGTTGAAAGGTAGGGACACTTGTCCTGAAGAAACTTTTTGCATATGCTAGGCTTAAATCTCATTTGATTTCATAACTTCTCTGATTTCATGCACTAGTAAAATAGTTTTTGTTCCTTGAAGTGAGATGCAAATGACTGCCCACCAAAACAGGGTTACAGAAATGTTATCTTAAAATTTGATAATCAAGTGGTTTAATGTTGCTTCATTATAGCTTTAGTACTGTGACTCAACTGTATCTCCAGTTAGTAGAAATGTAATAAATAATTAAAATTAAGATGGGTGAAGGAAAGAACCTACCTGCAAAAGCAGAGGAGTATGCTGTTATATATGTGGCTTTCTTTAACTATAGTATCTACCAAATGTTTTAAGTTAAAATATTAATGTTTTTTTTTCTCATCTCATTGCTGAGGAAATGTGTGGGTGGTACATCCAGGCTAATGGTATTGATTCTGAATTGTTTTCTTTTTTTATTTTCAAAAGCAAGCAAACAAAAAGATGGTTTGACGTTTCTCCTGTGTTTTCTCTGACTCAGGGAAGTCCCGGAAACAGGTTCAGAGTGCGACTCCTTCAGTTCATCCATTGGAAGGAAGCAGTCTCCTCCATCAAGTCTTGAGATGTACCAGGCACTCTCTCCTCAGAAGGCATCCCGGGAAGAACTCTCACTGGAGGAGTCATCTACGGGAGACTCCTCTTCTCTAACTGCAGATATTTCCAGGGGCTCTCCTGACTGCGTAGGCATGGCAGAAACAAAGAGCATGATCTTTAGCCCTGCGAGCAAAGTGTATAACGGAATACTTGAGAAGTCCTGCAGCATGAACCAGCTTTCCGGCGGGATGGCGCTCCCGAAGCCTCGCCACACCTCGTGTTCCTCAGCCAGCAGCGACAGTAAACCCAACCAGGAAGCCTCTCCTTTCCCTAGGATAAGTAGTATCCCAAAGGACCTATACCAAAATGGTGAAAAAAACAAAAAGCCATCAAAAATAAAAAGCCTCTTTAAGAAGAAATGTAAGTGAGATGGACAGAAAAAAATCTACAGTAATGTTATAAAAACTCTATTTTTTAAAAATCTTTCGAATGTAATTCCATTCGAGCATTCCAGACTGAATGCCCTAATGGAATGCTCTGTAGGTCAGCTCTATTTAACTGACTCTACTGTCAAAGATCATGCCAGCTGTCAAGGACAAATCATTAAAAGGTTCAGACAGTTTACAGTCATTTCTGCCTATTTATTTCTGGGGGTTTAGTTTATTCATAAACTTTTTTTTTTAAGCCACTTTGGACTTCTAAGCTTTAATGGACTAGTAAGCCTGTCTGGGCTTGCCAAAGTTTCTTGTTTACCAGAACATCTTCTTATCTTTCCATAGAGCTAGGACATTTATCTACTGGACTTTAAGAAAATAAAAAGTAGAACTAATTGAATTGCACTACTGTTTTCCAGACTGGAAAAGTCTCTCTGCAACTGAAACCGAAAGACTTACAAGTGACTGAGAAGATGGATCTTTTCACTTTTAGATCTTTTGGCATTTTTAAGTAGATCCTAGGATTTCTAATAGACTCGATTTCTGGAAATGGAAATGCCACGCTTTTATTATGGGAAGCTTTGTTAGATGCATTTATTATTAGAATGGGTCAAGTCCTGCTGTAAAGATCATGTTTTTCCCAGGACTTTCACTGTGATTTTACTTCACTGCAGGCTGTATGATAAAATATATAGATAATTTAACAAGAGGAGAGGCTCTTGTTCCTTATGCAAGTGATGGATATGAAACTTGACTGAGGACTGAAAATATTCACCCTCTTAGATGAGGAGGGGGAATAGTAGCTTTTGTTTACAGACTGACAGACAATGGACACATGGTTGTAAAAGTTTGTACTGTGGTAAAGATAATAAATTGGAAACATTATTGTGCTTGGGAATGTTCCAATTTTAGCTGATGCTTGTTTCAGAGGTCCTGTTTGTCAAAAGCTGTTGTAGGCTATATTGCTTATGCTTACTGCTGTGTGTAAGTTGTTGTTACATTTTTTGGATTAGCCATTAATGTCTTAATGTCCTCCTTTTGTAAGATTTCATACACTTTATTTTTGTATAGTTTGAAAATCTAGCTGTTCAGACATGACTGAAGTAAATGGTATAATTTTATAATGCATAGTGTTATACTAACTCATAATTTTAGATATAAAGATAGATATAAAGGTGAGATTCTGGACATGCTTTGGGATAAGCAGTTTTTATGTTAAGTAAGCTTTTATAGGGAGAGATGAAATTACTATGGGGTAACAAAGAAGCCTTCTTAGGGAAACAGTAGCTAGTTGTTCAGAAACCTTTTTTTTTTTTTTTAAACACTTGGAGACAACAAATGTACTGCTCGAGTAACAGTGCCTTTTATTCAGTTTGTCTGAAAAATGTTAATACCGAGCAAGAATTTCTTTTGAGGTACATTCCAAAGAAATACTTCTTGCTCTAATGAACACAAGCAATTTATCCAGTGATGACTAAAGAGTTTCAGCCCTTCCATAGGGGTCTGCTAGTTGCCTCAGTAACAGCTGCTGCTGCCAGTGAGCTGTGATGAGGGCCTCACTCCTTGCCAATATGTCCGTGCTGTGTTGCATGGAAGAATTAATTCACTGATTGCCTAAACTGTTTGCTAGTGAGTAGCCTGCAACTAAACCTGTAGTTAATTGAAATTGATATATTGTTCTCCTTCATTTTCTATTTAGGTTCCACTGTACGTAGTTGGTGTTAGTTGTGTCCCCGTGACGTGGTGAAATTAATGGCAGCGTTTACTGTGACCAGTGACACAGAAGAGGACCACCACTAGGGATAGATTTCAAAGTGTTTGACAGTCTCTGGACCACAATCCAAAGGACATGGCAGGCCTCTTGTCTTACTTAACAAATGGAAGTGGTAATTTTGGAAATAAGGATCGTGGACTAGCCAAACCCTGGGAGGAGATCCAAAGGTGGCTGTGCTTTAAACTTTGTTCCCTCAGGAGATGTGAAGTTCCCCTGTCCAGGAGTTGTGGGTAACACAGGACATTACAAGTTGGATAGAAATATTAGATATGCATGTGAATACCTTAGGAGTCTTGGAACATCGATGCATTTAAGAGAACAGAACGCAGCCCTAGTTTTACTGTCCAACAAAAAATGATTGAATGTTGTGTACGTATAGAAAAGAAGCAGAGAGGAAACCAAATGTTTGTTAATATTTGATGAAGAAATGAATAGGAATAGAAAATAAGAACATGATAGTGTTCTGTGTTTGGTCATCAAACTGAACAACTATAGCTGCAAAAAAAATCATCACAAGGTAATGTGCCTGTGAACAGTGATCGTACACTCTGTACATGTTAGACTCTGTCAGCGGTGATGCAGAGGCAGTGATGCCACCAGAGAGAAGCATTTCAATGCTGAGTATTTGGAGTTGTTCAAAAGCCTGGTACACTGAACATGTACAAAGGGAAACTATGTTTTAAAAAATAAATAAAATAGGAAACTTGTTTTGCCTCAGATAGCTGGATGGGGAAGACCACTACCACAAGAACATTCAGATTTGATGTCTGCACTTGAAAACACTACAGCAATATTTGAATATAAAGCAAAATCTGCAGTTGCAGATTAGATCTTGCAGTGTGAGTTTTGAGAAACTCTTATCACTACCAAAGAAGATGAGCGAATATTCTCATAATGAAAAGTAAATATTTACATCTGAAAACTGGTACTTTGGAGTCAGTAGAGAGCACTGCTTAATCCTGACATTGAAGTCATGCAAGCTCAAATTCTGAGAAGCCGAAACAGGCAAGTTGAGTTTTATATAGTAAGCATAGCTAAAAATTAGAGTAGCAGAAGTGTTGTCTATTTATTGGCTTTGAATCCTTAAAAACAATGTATTTTTTTTAAAGTTGACAGGTCTATGCACCTTAAGAAAAAAATGACATGGTATTGTACAATCAGACGAGATGATCATGGGGATAGATTTTTGGCTTCAAACTGTCTCCCCAAACCTTTGGAGCACAAACTGCTCTCAACACTCTGTTTGATACCAGCTGTCCTGTAGCTTTATAGTTGGTCCTTTAAAAATCAAACTGCTTTTTGAGTTTATAAAATAAATCTTAATAGAACTAAAAGGTCAAGTTAATATAATCGGAGGAGTATTGGGCATTGTATGAAGACTGTAGTTGATCTGGAGTTCATAGGGTTTTGTATTTTTTCTCCAGTATTTTAATTCAATTTTTACACACCTTGTCACCTTGATCTGTTCACATTCTAAATGGCTTGCATGTGACAACTGTAGAAGTGCAAACTTTTAGCATCTTTTTAGCATGAAAATTTTGTATTTCACTGAAATCATTTGGCAACTGGTGAGGTAGAGAAAGGGCTTCCTGAGCTCGTGCTGCAAAGCTATATATATAAGAAAGAAATGTGTTGAATTGTTGCATTGACTCGAAGGAGGATCTTCTGTGGCAAATCCAGCCTTAAAAAGTGGAAGTACCTGGCATGTGTCAGCGTCTCATAGGAGTGAGGAGATGACGATGTGCTTTAAAAGGTCCTCCAAGGTTTTTTCTCCTGCTTGAGTAGTGATGTAATTTATTTGAACTAGCTGGCAGTTGGTGAGTCCAACCAGTAATACAACCACAAGGATTTCTGTAAGACATGTCAGTCACCCCGGGCACAATCTTCTAGCATCATCAGCCTTAAATGGCTCAGGACTTCCTAAGCTCTCAACTCAGCCTGGTTGTGATCAGAGTATGTGAGGTTTTATAGCTAAAATCCATGTTCTAAGAACTACTGGAGAACCAAAAAATAGATGGTGAAGATTCTTGCTTATTTAAGTACTTAATGTTGAAACCTTTGTCAAGGCAGGGCCCCTTGGTGGACAATGTCCGAAAAGGTTCTCCCTGAAGAGTTTACTATTTAAGTCTTTCATCTACAGTAGGAACTGTCAAATATTTCTTATGTATCAGAAAGTACACTGACAATTTGGGCTGTGGAGGAGAGTAGGAAACCCAGACTTCCCTAACTGAACAAAGACAAACTTTTCTGTAGTTCTCTTTGATCCTTATGAGAGATTTTTCTTCTCTTTCAAAGACTTGAGCAAGGGCATTTTTGGTTGCTTATGGTCAAATTTGAAATTAAAACGGTTGTGGGTTTTTTGTTTGTGTTTCTTCTCAGACAGTGTTAGAATTGAAGTTAAGCTTGTACTTCATGAGTTGCAATCATGTTTCAGTACCCTTTTATCTCCCTACTTCACTGGTGCCTACAAAACAGGTTTCCCTTTCCTGGTGGGCACTTTGCTGAAACAGTCCGTCTTGGTCAAGGTTATAAGTTGCATTAAGAATATCCTTTCTTGTTTGGAGGGCAGTGAGATGGTAATAAACAAAAGGGAACTTGACTCCTTTTATCTTGTGATGTTTATGGATGCCATCCTGATTTAGGCAATTAATTTTGCAATTGGTTGAAAGCCTGCAAAGATAAAATTAATTAGAAATGGAAACTTCCAAGATTTTGGCCTTTTACTTCTAAATATTTGTGAAAACGGTTTGCTAGGACAAAGATAAGCTTTAATTAGTATTTCTTATACAATCATCTTTCAGAGTTTCAGAATAGTTTCATTCCATTTCTAAGATTCATTACTATAGAAGGATTATTGCCTTAATTTTATAATGTATGCAAGGAAGCTTTTTTTTTTTTTTTTTTTTTTTTTTAACTTGAAAACAAGGGAGAAGAAGATAAATAAACCTGGAAGCTTAACTTCAAATACTTTTGAAACCACATGAAATTATTGCTGGTTCATGGACTGTCTTAGTAGTTGATAATCTACATGTACAATGTGGTAAATAGGATGAACTGGGCCTTCTGGTCTGTTCCAGTTGCACTGACTGAAGCAGTGGGCTCCTCTCCTGTGTGAAACACTGCTTGGTTAGAATTGCTCTAGAGACCTTATTCCTGAACATTGCATCTTTATGGAATAGTCTGTTAAGACTGGATCATTCTGAGTGCTAGGAAATTTTTCTATTGCTGGCTTTTAAAACAAATTTCGGTTATAACCAAAGGAAAAAAAATATATATATATACACACATACACACACAAATATAAATTTACCAGGTGGTTGGACTGCCTGCCAGCATGTACATGTTTAGGTTACAGCTCTTTGAGCTTCAGTAGCCAGGTCAGGTGTCATACCTATTTTGGATGGATGCCCTTTCCTTACAGCTTTTTGGAGATGCTGCTCTGAAACTCCACTCAGTTCCCCAAGACTTGCATAAGCAGAAGGCAGGATTCACATCCCCTTGTTACACGAACCTGTTGTTCCTGCTTGCCTTTGCACCTGGCACTGCTTATGCAACAAGGCACTACCTGCCAGCCCGCTTGGGCCTTTCGGAAATGAAATGGATTTATACGTTCACTTGTTTCACTACTGCTGTGAATCCCAGCACTGTGTGTCTGTTTACCGCTTTCCTGAAATGAAAAGTGGGAAGATTGGTCTCTGGGTGTTAAGGAAAATTCCTTAGTATAGTAATAAGAAATTCCTCTTGCTTGTCCCATAGGAGAAAAAAGAGGGTCAGTCTTTGATCTTTTTCAAAGTCCCGGGCTAAACAATGGTTAGAACTTGGCTTGCGGATGACGAGAGGTCCATTCCATTGTGAAATTTTCAGATCAGTGATTCTTGGCTTTATCCAGGAGTGGCACTTCCTTCTTTGGAAGTACTCTGCAGGGCATTGCTTGAATTATTATTTTTTTCCTCCATTTTCTACCCAGCATTAAATTTGATAGTTGCAATGTTATGTGGTTACCAGAATTCAGAGTAGGTTTGGGTGATGGTTTCTGTAGTGTGTCTTAAAGCTGAATTTTGGCTTAGTATGTGTGAAGACATCTGAATTAAGATTTCCTGCCTTCCCCACCATACATTCCTCTTATTCTGTACAGTTCTTTGTGATCCCTCTGCTGTTACAAAAATACGCAGGTACTGATACTTGATTCATAATCACATTTACTATACAGAACATTTTTTCAACTGAGAATTGTTAATAGATAAGTGGTAGAAATTTCTTTTTGAAGAGTAGATCCATGGTTAAATATCTCTGTAAAAAGGCTGTGTGCTTCACTTGGACTAGGTATGGCATTGACTCTGCTGTGGTACATGAGTGATGAGGTTATCCTTTTCATTTCTGATTCACTTAATCTTATCTCATAACTGAGTTGCCCAAATTATTTTCCAATCTGAATTAATTTAATATTAAGGCCAGAATGTCCAGTCTTTCAAAAGTCAGTCTCCAGCTGTCAGCCATGAGTCTGTTCTTACTGAAATGAGGTTTCTGCAGAAAACGTGTTTTCTACTTTTACATGTGTTAGATGGTAAAAATAGGTTCTTGGAAGTCTCCAAGTAGAAGGCAGAAACATTCTGAAGTGATCCAGGTAACCTGTGTTCATCAGGTGTCAAATCATCTCTCAGGAAGAATGAGTCTCCCCAGATGAATGCAGAGCTACTTACTGCTTGGAGCTTTGTGGTTAATTCTGTCTGGCTGTTATAGTAACTTGCATGTGTGTTTGCTTACTTTCCATTAGCTGACGAGTTGTGGGAGATCTTGGGGGTTTGTTTAAAAAATTGGTGTTTAAGAAACAAAATACAGCGAACTCAGAAGAGATGAGAAACATGCCAGGTTGTGGGCTGACTTGAACCAATAAACACCCCAGTTTTTGGCCAAAGTTTAAGTAGTTCTTGATGAAATTGTTTGGCTTGTGTATTTTTACACTGCTTTTCTGCAAGCAACAATAATTTAAAATTAAAGCACCCTATATTTCAGCAAGGCTATTTGGGAGATGTGCCTTGCCCGGTTGTTATTTCTTATTAAAAGAGGATTGAATGGTAGTGAATATTCAGCATATCCATGTCTGAGTGCAAGATAAGCAGAATTGATTTGCATTGCTTTTTAATTGAAGCTTCATAAAAATGTAGATATTTGCGTAAAACCCATCATTGGATCTAGATGTTTCAGTGATACAGCAGAAGAGGACCAAGACAAGTAAACATACAGAACTTAAAACGTAGTGTTCTCCTGTTTTGGGAAGGTATATTGTCCTCCATGCAGATTCTGCTCTTCCTCTATTTGCTCTTAGCTACTGTTTGTTTTCTTTAGTTGAAAGAAAATAAGAAACAAAGCCCTGAGACTGACTGGTTTCTCTAATATATGCACACTGTACTTGCTTTAACTTCATCTGCTGCATGTTGTTAATGCTGTACACAAATGCAGTTGGAATATTTCTCTGGTGTTGTACAGCATGATGCATTTCATTCCCCTTTCTAGTTTACCTCCCATTAGCTATATATTGCTTACAACTGGAAGAAACTGAGTTTCGGGAATTAAGTCTTTGCATAAAAATCATATTTTCTGTGAGTCTTATGAGAAACGTCCTGCTTGGAGAGTCTTGGATAGTATTTTCTTGTGTTTATTCATGTTGTTATTTTGCTTTATTTCATAAATGGATATTGATTTCAGATGTTGTTACACTTAATGTTGAATAAATCTGACTTCCATTTTGAAAAGTGAAACTGCGTTAGTGAAAAATGTTATAATGTAAAAAATATAATTCATCGTGAACTGTTTCATAGAATATATAAACTTCATTGATTTTTATTATTTATCTTGGGATAAATTTTGTTCTGCTTAGAGTTTGTCCAAGATTTCTTTTCCTTTCATGTTTTATTTATGTTTGACAATGGTGGTACTGGACAAGGAAAGGTAGAGACCGTTTTGTTAGGGTGCTCCAGTTGAAATCAGAACACCTACTGAAATGGTGCATGGCACTGTGATAAGGATCAGTTTGAAAATCTGTGGCCTCTACAAAAAAAAAATCCCTTGCTTGTTGTTTAATATTTCTTTTAACTTACAGCAACTCTGAGAAGGAAGAAGCAGTAACTGTATATAAGAATTGTGTGTTTTTTAAAATGACTTCTCTTGCAACCAATTCTGTAAACTGGACACTTTGCTTCTGAAGTTGCATCTAAGTGAATGTGACAAGATTGCAAGGAGATAAGCGAGTGAATGGCAATACAAGAGAGAAATATGGGGTTGCTCTAAATCACATATGGAGATCATAAAGTGCGAATCAAACTAAGAAACTAATTTTTTCCTAGGAGGGAAAAATCCCAGACTTATTGGTAATTGGAAGCACATGTAGGTTACCCTCCCCCTGCATTTTCCTGTGTTTGGAGAGGTCTTATTACAAATTATAATGGTCAAAGATGGTTCACTTCATAAGCAGTAATTTTGTGCTCTGTGGGAGATAGTAACCCCAAATGAAACAAGGTAACTATTGTTGCCTAAACACGCTTTATTTTCTTTTTTTTTCTCTCTCCCCTATATACACGTAAAGAGCACGTAGGCTGAGCCCAGTGTGTTTTTCTAAATCCCACTAGTTGTCTGGCTGCACCTCCAGAGACCTTTCTCTATTGGGGGCCTACCATTCATTTCTTGTGTGAATCGTGCTTGAGCTATTATAGCATAGCTTATTTAAAAACAAAATAAATAAAAAAAATCTTATTTTACTGTAGCACTTGACACCCAGGCAAATGAAACAGCCTTCTGATCACCCGAGGTATTACGGAGCTGTTAATTAGCAGCTTGGGCAAACCAGAATTCAGTCACTGAGGTTAGAATTTTCCTTTCTAGATGAACTGCTTTTGCTCTTCAGTGGATTGAAGTCTGTTTCCTTAACTTGTGAAATTTTAGTGTTTCAAGCTGATGGTTTTACCAGTTGCACTGGCATCGCTTGTAATGCTACAACATCCTGCGTGTCCAGGTGAAATGGAAAATGGGGCGAGGGTGGAAATGGGCCTGGTGGTCTCTGCTCTGAGCTCCCGTGTGTGGTCCTCTTCCTAGTGCTTCCAGTTAAGCCACTTCTGCTTTAGTCCCCTAAGCGTCCCCCATGTCCCCATTCCTGTCTCAGGCTGACCTTCCGAGGGCCCGGCACTAAGCTGCTTACGTGGCCGTGCAGTGGGAAGCATGTCTGAATGCAGACAAATTCCCTGAATAAAGGCTGAAGTTTAGGTGTGTTCCTTCTGAGCTTGATACTGCAGTACTGTTTGTTTCAAAGCCTTACTCTTGTACTTAGATTCTAATTACAAACTTTCTCCAGGCTTTCCTGTGGGAAATTAAATGGCTAACCCATTAATATAAAATATAAATATAGTTACTTCAACTCTGAAGGCCAGGGTTTTCCCGCATTCGGAGAGGGATTATCTTCCAGCCTGGTGTCTTGCTCTTCTGATAATAATTTGATTCTCCCACTGGATTTCTGTTTCCTTATGCTCCATGTACTTACCTATTTTTAAAGGTCCTCACTTTATGGTTATCCTCGTTAGTTCTATACAGGGTAGACTTATAGCTTAAAAATTGTAAGTTACAACTGCAGCAGGTGGGTCGAGGCATGAGAACGTGTGGGTGAAGAGAGGTGCACAGGAGAAAATTTATCTCTTATTTGTATTTTGAAATGCAGGAGCCTGGAGAAATGACTGGGAAGGTGAGGTGCACATGAGGAAAGCTGAAGAACAGGCTGTTTAGTTCTGAAGTTTTTTTTTTTTTTGCCACTTCTAAATCATGCTGAAAATATCATGCTTTTGAGGTGCAGAGTCCTAAAGAGGACTATGAATGAAAACACTGCTTCAGGGGTGGGAAGAATAAAAAAAATAAAATAAAAAACACCTATTTTCTGCTCAAACTAAAAACAAGAAAACATTCTTTGGGAAAGAATGCTGTTGAATGTTACTCAATAGAAATGCTCAGAGATAGATGGCTGCCTTTTTTCTTTCTTTTTTTTTTTTTTTTTTTTTTTGAGATAAAGTGAGGTTTTAAGTATTTTCTTTTAACCTAGGGTTACCCTCGGGTAAGAAAACAGCCTGGGTGGCTATAATGAACACTGCCAGAGACTTTGATTTAATTGCTGTCTGGAGTAGGAGCATCAGAGACAAGAAAGGAGCACCTTGACTTTAGATGAAAGTTAGTAAATGTAAGTTGATGAAAGCTAATGCATTCCCCAGAAAGCAACAAGCAAAGGTCTTCTGAATGTTGACTTTTTCTAATAGTGTTCCCTGAACACTTTAAAAGATGTTGCATTTGGAAGTCTGGGCACTGCTGGATTGCTCAGTCGGGTTTGCTGCAACTGTGTCACTACATAGCATCTACTACACTGCAGCTGCTACTTTGAAGTTTTTTTTTAAAAAAGCCTCATTTGAGAAACTTGAAATAGGAAAGATCCTTTCTAAAGCATCTGTCTAAAGGCAGTGTTTCAGTGTAAAACAGCTAAGTGTAGCAATTAGAGTTGATTTTTTTCTTTCTTTCTTTCCTGGTAAGCTGCTTAACTCCTCATTTCCAGCATCCATCTTGACATGAAGCTGTGCTTCATATTACATTTGACTTTTTTGGTCTTTTGTAATGTGGAGTAGAACTTGTGCAGTCCAACTTATGCCTGCAATACCTGTTAATCTGCTGTTGTCAGTGTACAGGCAAACAGAGTTCATAGTTTTTATTGGAATTTCATTTGGTTGAATCCAGACATTTTTATAGCAAGAACACTCACTGAGGCAACTGCTGCAGCTGCTCAGTGCATTGGCAAGTATGCTAGTTTCATTGATGTACTGAGAAAATTCTCATTTATCTAATAAAGATATTTGTCTTTTTCAAGAAGCTACAAAAATAATGCCTATGACAACAGCGAGGAGTTAAGAGACTAAAAGCAGTAATACACAAACTATTTTTGTAGCTGATGGGAAAGCTAGTAACTCTAAGCCAGATGAATGCAAACAAGTGTAGGTGAATGGTTAGATTATTAGTTATGTTAGAAATTCCAACTCTTTGGTGTGTTCTGGACAGAATTTAGAAACTTGAAACAGACTTGGCAGCCCAAACTAGAATCTGGTGTTGAGCTGCTGTGAGCAGCTCAAGTATGCAAGGTGTCAGGATTGGAATTATAGTAAATAGAATAATACAGACATTTTTGATACAACTGGTTATTGTACTGTTGTTAGTTGCCATGATGGTAATTTCTCTTTAGAGAAATAATTTGTTTTTCTAACATTTGGAATCAATCATATTGAGACATGTTACACACCCTCAGGGACCTTTGGCCCTGTTTTCATCCCCATTTATTGAACAAGCTGTAGACAAAACCAGGCTGGTGGTTCCGCTTGTCTGAGGAAGCACTTAAGGTTCAGAGCCCCCGTTAATAGCGTTGAGTGGAAATAACTTGAGGAATATCTGGAGATCCTTTTACTTAAAATAGAGGGCTGGTTTTCTGTCGAGCAGGATCCCTGAGAAGGGAGTTGCACAAAAGTAGAAACTCATGGTGTTTTCTAACTGTAGTCACAGACCATGTATTCCTAGTTCTCCAGTGTATAATAGATAATACAGTTCTGCTGTTGCTTGTGTTACCTCTCTATTTTTATCTGGAGCTATTGAAATTACTATTTTCCCCACATAGTGCAAGACCTCCAGTAAGTAACGTTGGGCCCATTCTTTACTTTCTTGTGATTCTCAGATACCCCCTTCCAACCTGGAATATTTGCACTATGCTGCTCACCTGACACACAATTGTAGGTGTAAGGGCCTTGCTTTGGTTCAGATAATCATCGTTTTGTCTTCTACCAGATTTTTCCATATTCCTATAGCACGAAATTTTTCTGCAGAGACTTGTTTGAAATTAATTCAGCTTTATTTGGCACTAATTTACTGCAACTGCAAAGGCTCTTTTGGACTTGCATCTACTGTAGCTAAGAATACTCAAGTGTCCTATTTTCCAGGGAAGCTCAGACAAACCTATTATCAAAGAGCTGTGATTGTTTCTGTTGCATTACAACCAAACGTGCATTTTCCTCTGTGCCAGAGGGAGAGGGGGCGTATGTTTTCCATCCCTTTAACGAAGCTCTTCATCTCCAAGCACTGTGTAAACTGGCATATGTTAAATTCTGAACATCAATGGAGAAGGCAGCACTGTAATTCACACATTTTGATTTGATGACTAGGTCACAAATATGCTAGTGTTCAGCTTGGTGATTATTGCTGCTCCTTTTCTCAGGGGAAAATTAGTATGCACATTTGAGGATGGCTTCTTTGCAAAGAATAATATAAACTAAGAAGGCAGCTCAATTTCGTAGCTGTTTGTGAAGAGGGCTTTTAGTTCTAGCTGTATTCCCTGTCTGGGAAAAGTCAAACATTTGAACAGACTTGGAAATTAAACAAATGATTTCTTCATTTATTGTGCAGTGTGAACTCTTAGGTTCTTTTTTTCTTGAGAATATTGTACTGGTGATTTTTTTTTTTTTTTTTGTGCTGCACTCATGATGTGTCATGTTCATAATCTGCTTAGTGGAAGCCCTAGGGAAATCTGTGTCTCCTAACAGTAGGTGCTTTTCCATGCTAGAAATGAGGCTGAAGAATTTCACTTGTTTTAGAGCTGAAGTGTAGTTCGTAGGTGTCCCAGCTACAGAGGAAGGCTGGAGTCTTCTGAATCTCAGTAGAATCAGAAATGCTAGAATTAACCCAAACAGAGAGGCCTCAGAGGAAATGATAAAATGCTAAAAATATGCTTGAAAAAAACTTTTCCCCTCACTTTGTTTCCAAGAAAGCAGCAGTTTTAGACTCCACTTCTTAAATGTATGAGCTAACTTATCCCAGTGGAATGACTTAAGATTAGCTTGGCTGGGATTTAGGAAGCCATACGGTGAATGGGTATTCATTATCTATTTGTTTAATTGCTTTATATGGTCGCTTTGAAAAATCTCTGCACAGTTCGTGTATTTTTTTGCCGCAACTATAACTATTGTTAAAGCTTCTGGTAACTGCACTGGTGAGAACCTCTCCTCAACACATCTGGATTGTGCGATTCGTTGCTTTGAGGGGATCAGTGCTTTTTTAGTGACCTGCTCTTGTCCTTTAAGTTTTAATGTTCCTTGAGGCTAAGCAGCAAAAGATACCTGTTTTGGTCTATATTCCACCACAGGCAGTTAGTGGGATGAATGGAGAAACTGGGAGAAGTGTAAGAATCAACAGTTCAAGTATTATATTAAAGGAAAATATTGTTTGCTAGAATGTGAATCTGAAAACAAAAGTCTTCCTGAATTTGTGTAGTTTAAGGATGTGGATACTGGAAGGTTTTTTGCTGACATCTATCTTTAAGTTGGTTTATAATAATATCTTTATATTAACTTGAAATACTTAAATGCTGCTGCATCAGCTTGCCTGCTATAAATCGTAAATCATGCCAGTTAATTTGGAAGAAAACACTCAAGAGTCTTTCAAAAGATTTGTAACTAATTTTCTATTGCACATTTATCTCCAGTAGTATGATATCAGGGTCAGCTGAAACTAAAACTTCATGCAAAATCATGCCGGAAGTACAAGAAAAACTTACAATTTTTGAGTTTTTATTTACAGATGCCCTCAACGGGATCATAAAATTGGTTTCTAGAAGTGCATAGCACATGGCTTTTGTGCATGAAACTGCATTTTCTTTATAGTATAAGAATATAGCTTTCTTACTGCTTTATATGCTGTGGCCCATTGCAATTCGTTTATCTGTCATCTTCGATGAAAACAAGGTGATATGTTTTTCTTCATTTCTGTTTCTTTCAGTGGTAAAACACAGCAGCAATGTCTCACTCAGCAGTCGGCAGCAGTGAGTCTTTGCTTCAAGAACCTTTACACAGCCCTCTTCATCTTATGTGATAATGGCTCCTTTCCTGCTCTGGAAATACTCTACAAAACGGCCTTTCAAAGCTGCTCTTAATGAGCCGCGGGGAGTTGGTAGTTTCTCTGTCAGCAGCCAGACAGGCAGCCAGAGCTTCCCCGTGTGCTCCAGGTGGGTGTTTGGTCGCTCTGGCCGGGCTCTCACTTGTCCGTTTTGAGGTCCCGATAGGATCTACCCCCAGAGCAACTCATTTGGGTTCAGTCTAATGAGATAGCTATGATCTGGCCTGGCAAGTTTCGTAGCAATAAAACTAGGAGGAAAAAAAATCCTCAAACTTATATCACCTGCTTTGACCCCAACTTCAGCTAATTTATGTATGCATTCGTGTCTATAGCTAAGTGTCAATGAAAATTCCAACTAACACCTTAGAGTAGTGAATCTTTCAAGTGAGACGATTCCTTCCACTGTTTGTTGGCTTTTCAAAGGAGATTATGAGCAAAGGTGGTATATTTGGATCTGTATTTCAGTGAATACAAATGGCACATTTAGATAAAACCTCAGAGGAAGTTAAAATCTAGTTCTGATTCATGTGCTCTGACTCTTCAATAGTTCTATGAAATGAGGATAATAGTGACCTGCTTCTTGCAGGAGATTCAGTGAATTTTAAGCTTCTGTTAATTAAAAGTACTATTCTGAGTTCTAGATATTATTAGTAATTTCAGCAGATTAAGGGATGAAACTCTTCAGAGCTAAGCATTTTCTCTTGCAAAGAGAATTCTTAATGTTCAAAGCTATGCGCAGCTCTGCGGTATCTTTCAGGACACTAACCTATTCATTTGTGGAGGGAGGAAAAAAAATGAGTGGGAAGTGACAGGAAAGCCCAGGAAAGAGTATGAAATAAAAGGCATGGTTTGACCTTCCTTGATCTTAAACAGGGAGTGTTAACAAAGTGACAGATGGAGAAGGAGGAAGAAAAGAAGGAAGAGTACTGAGAATGTGGTCCAGAAATGTCACAAGGATTAAAGTTTTTCAGCAGTGCTCTGTATTTGTTTCACAGCTGTGTTGATATTTACTCTGAAAGCCAATTTAAATTAGCGGAGAACACACAAACAGAATTAAGGACTGCCCAGGCTTTCCCTGTCATTGCTGCTAATAAGCTTAAACACATTACATATATTTACCATGCCAGATGCTCCAGTCCCCCAGTCACTTTTGAGGTCCTTTTCTGAACTTGCTCCAGCCTGTCCTTATGTCTGCTGTACTGCTGAGCCCAGAACTGCACACGGCAACTCAGATGTGACCTCACCAGTGCTGAGCACCAAGTCCCCTCGACTTGCTGACCCTGCTCTTCCTGTTGTTGGCTGCCTTTTGCTTCCCGCGGGTGGGAATCCCAGGTGGATGACGAGCTGGTTATCCCTCAGGATGTGCTGGTGTATGGGGTTATTCCTACCCCCATGCAGGACTTGGCATTTCCCTTTGCTAAGCTTTGGGAGATGTCTGTCAGGCCATTTCTTCAGCCTGTTGAGAATCCTCTGAACGGAGCACAACCATCTGCAGCATCAGCTATTCCTCCCGCTCTGTATCACCTGCAGAGGCGCTCAGGGTGCCTTCTGCCCATCCTCTGCCCATCCTCTGATATGTTGAACATGTCGATGCCAGCAATGGCCCCTGCAGTACGTTATGAATGACTGGCCCTGAGCTGGCCTTGGTCACTGACCCCAACCTTCTGAGCCTGGCAGTTCAGCCAGTTTTCAGTCCACCTCCCTCAGTTATCTAGGTCATATTCTATCAGTTCTATGAAAAGTTACAGGAGACACTGTTAAAATACTTGTTAAAGTTGAGACAAATGGTATCCACTGCGCTAGTCCTTTTCATGTAGAAGACTGTCATGTTGGTCAGAGAGGATTGCCCCATTGTAATTCCATGCATCCCATCAGTGTGTCCTTCATGCGCTTGGATTTTTCCAAGGTTTTGCTGCATTAATTTCCAGGGACCAAAGGCAGGCTGCCTCTCCCATGGTTCCCCTGAATCATTTATTTTCCTGAAGATGAGCGACACTTTCTTTCTTCCCGTTGTCAGGAGCTTCCCCTAGTTGCCATGACCTTTCAAAGGCAATGCCTGATGGTGGCCTTGACCAGCTCTCTCAGCACCTGTGGGTGCATCCCATTGGGTCCCACAGACCTTGTGTATGTCCTCTCTGTTTAAATGTTTCCTCCCTAGCGTGATCACTCTATACTGAGACTTTATACAAGTCTTCCTTGCTGCAGACTAATTTATGGGTTTCAGAGACCTGGAGCTGCTGGAGACTGGTGTTGGCAGTAAGGACTGAGGCAGAGAAGGTGCTGGTTGCCTAAGCTGCCCTGGCCTTCACAACCCTGACCATTTTTTCCTTCTTTACAAGTCTGAGGTCTTGGGGAGTGTCTCCCCTCTGTGGTTTCTCAATTACCTGTGTCAGGAGATTGCAGATACTTCCTGGATTGCTTGTGCCTCACAGTGTTGGCCATCCAGGAGACCTGGGGGTGGTTAAAGGACCATCTGTAGCAGGTTCTGGAAATGTGAAAGAAAAAGGCCTCCTCAAGTTGTCTGAAAAAGGCCTCATCAAGTGCTGAGTATTAGACAGTCACTCCACCATCACCAGTGTTGGTCTCTTTGCTAATTCTGACCCATAAGCTCTTAGCTGGCTCATCCTCTGTCCCTAGGCAGAGCTCTGCACATCCCTGCTGCTCTCATGTCAAGGCCAAACCTCCCCCTCGCTGTCCATGGTTCTTCCTAAAGTGCTTGTGTCCATCCTTTGCAGCACTCCAGTGCTCTGAGCTGTGACTCAATGCCTCTATCTTTATAGTGAGGCCGTAGCCCTGAACAGCTCGCAGACTTCTACTTCTTTCTGCTTGTTCCCCATGCTGTGTTAGTGTACGGGCTCTTCAGAGAGGCACCCCATCCTTTTGATTTTCCCTGGATACCTTCCACAATATCATTCATAATATCATAAGAGCTCTTGTAATGGAAAACAATCAAGTACTGAAACTTTGTGTCTCCTTCAGTGTCCTCCCTTCTGCTCTCCTGGAGGTGAGAAGAAAGGATGGAGTAGAGGGCAATAAAGGTTGGTCCTGCTCTCTGTCTGAGCCATTCCCAGCAATAGAAAATGGTCTGTTCCCCAGGGAGCCAGAAATGATCAGCTCAGTATTGAGAAATGTGGCAAAGGTTGTGAGGGGAAAATATGTTCTCTGACTTCTGGGAAGAGAGCCAAATGAAAGAACATGAGGAGTAGGGTGTTTGGAGGAAATGTGATACCCAAAGGACAAATGATTAGGAGTAGGTCAAGACTAACAGATTCAAAAAGAAAGCAAGTACTTGGGGACAAGAAAATCAGATTAAGCAGAAATGCTAATAGGACTGGGAAATGTTAATATATAATCTCACAAATAGCAAGAAAAGAAACAGTTGTCAGAAGAAATTAGTATTTGTTAAAATAAATCATAGCTGCTTTGTAAATCATTTAAAA
>NW_010580289.1:0-27575 GCF_000705375.1 Tinamus guttatus
TAGCCCTACTCATTTTCATATGTAAAATTCTGGATATTGCCTACTGTAAACTAACTACTAACTTGTAGTGTCATGGAAATAAAACTTGGGAGGCAAAATTGCCTTCCCAAAGCAAATGACTTACATGCATATACAGATCCTGTCACTGGAAGAGGCATAGGAAGAGGTGATTGTGCAGCTTTGGATCTCTAAAAAGAAGTAAAAGCATCAGGCAAAGGAGCAGACACTATCTGGCCTTGGCCATCTAGTGTCGAGTGATCTCCTAGAAGGATCAAACATAAAACAAGATATCCCAAAACCTCAGATCCCTCAACCTGGGTCCTCTTAAAATTAAGAGAAAGTGACCACTTAGATAAATCCCTTCAAGCAGAGGCACCTTCAGTGACAGACGGGCTTGGACAAAACCATAGCAGCAACACACACGTGGCTTTCATGGGAGATATATGAAGCCATAGGAAGAGTACTCCACTCTGGGAAGAGCCAGTATTGCCAAGTGTGGTGAAGCAGCCAGGCATTTGGGAGAATGGGAGCAGAATCGAACCGCACAGACACGGTACCAATGTCTGCAAGCTGGGAGATCCTACTCCTGGCTGCTGGCTGCATCTGGATAATGTCTTTCCCATGTGGCAAAAGTGCTAACAAAAAAGAAAACTCTGAACATGCCACAAACTCCAGGTCTCTGCACTCAGTACAAAGATCTCAGATACTAGGGAGGGCTGGAAAGAAGGTGGCAATTTGAGCAACAAAGGAAATATCTATCTGTAGTAATAAAAAAAACTGAAGGGAAATGTGCCTTCAGGCCTGTTACGCAAACTGAGGATGCAAACTGTTATTCACAATTTTTCAGATGATCTTCCACTTTTCTGTCTCTTCAGACATGTTTTTACTGTATATAAAATTACAGTTATGAAAGAATATAGCGAGACTTCAAAATATATTTAAGCACAGAAAAGTGGCTAGAACAGCACCTAAGTATCATGCTTGTATCACCTCAGACAGATTAAGATGTGCTGATGTGTCTCCACGTGAATCATAAGAAGGGCCAGCATTTCCACCATAAATGTAAAGTCGCATAAAAATTATTTGCCTTTGGAGACCAATTCTAGTGTTTTTCTTCTATTAAAGGCAGGTTCCTCTTAAGCATTTGGATTTGCTGTCACTATGTCCTAAATCTCAGGAAACACCAATATTTTCCCTTCCCTTCCTATTTATTGCTGCATACGTCTTCCTTCTTTTTCCGGGAGCCGCTGGCAATTGGTGGGAAGTCGGAGCAGAGCTCGGCGTGGCGCCCAATCGATCTGATAGCGAGTGCGGCGCTTGCTGGCGGAGCAGCACTCCTGGTGGGAAGGGGCTGCCTGCTCACAAAACGTAGTAATCTTTTCATTTTGCTTTCTGGGGAACATGTAGGCCGAGCAAAGAGCCCAGCACTTTGCACAGCTGAGTGCCCAGCGCAAGGATGTTCAATGTCAGGTGCTGGGGCTGCCAGGACACACAAAATTGGTGGGGTTGGAGGTTTTTCTCCCCTCCTTTTCTATACAGAGGACCTTCTAACCCCATGCATTTAGTCAGCTAACTTCTACCTTCCCGAGTCCAAAGCAGCAGGGAGGTAACCTGTTCAGCACAGCCTTGTGCTCCGTGGTACTAATAGAGGACGGGAATACCTTCGAGCTGTGAAGATCAGGGCACACATGTACATTAAAGACGGAGGCTGACATAAAAGTGACCATCTCAAAGAATTCCCTCTGCAGCTCCTGGCCAGATTCGGATTCCCTTCCTTTTTCCCTTCCCTTTTTTTGTGCTATTCCACTAATATCTTCCTCTGTGTTGCCTCCTCCTCTTCAATCTATTTGCATTGCAGAGGAAGCAAACTAAGCAAGTCACACAACAACCTCAGAGAAAAACTCAACGCTTCTGAGATTCTTTTTAGGAGTAAAGAACTTAATTTTATCAGGTAAGAGGCATCTCAAATTCAAAAGCAACACAAATCCAATTTATTGCTATAAATATTCATCTGCTAAATAAAACACATCAGATCAGGAATTTTTGCTGAATTTCTATTACCTTAAGACTCTGTTCATTTTAGGAGTAACATTAAACAATGCTTATGAAGCATATGATATTCTGAAGTGCATATTCTGAGGTGTATTTAAACTTCTAAAGCAATTCATGCAAAAATTAGATTTGGTCTCCCTTAGAAAACACATTCATGATTTTTATGCTCATTTTAGACAGACAGTTCCTCCTTGATTGATGAAGGCAGGCACGAAATAGAAAATTGTTTAAATGTTTTCAAGGATTACTGCTGTCTAGCATTAATGTTGCAACAGGTGAGCTAATAAGATGAAGCAAATTCTTCCTTTGGAACTCAAACAGCAACAGTAAATATAAAGCTGAACTCCATTTACAAAGGTAGGGAGGGTCTTTTTTTTAAGAATCAAAGTGAAAAGTTACAAATTAAAATGATGCAAATCCATCAGAGTTGAGAAACGCAATGAGGAAATACTCCCAAATCATCATGGCTTGTCACAAAACTGACCTGCAAAGCACCTAGATTTTTGCAGACACGTACATAAATTACCACCATTTGCTTATTTTTAAGCACAAATATGCAATTCACTTCTGCTCCCCAAAATGTGGACCCATAAGAAAAGTGTCTTGTATCTGATCACCATTTCTCTGCTCATCCACGTGCCTCCTTTTCCAGAAAAAGGGGCTGCCAACACAAGCAGCCACCTTGTGTGAAAGCTGCCCATTGAGCCAAACACACCCACACACATTAGCTTATTATTTACCCTGGGAAATAAATCTGGTCTCTACATCTACAAGCCCCCCACCCACCCAGGCTTTAAAAACACAATATGACAGATAGGAAAAAAAAGCCCTGCTGACATATTACTCTCTGCTTAGCCCAAACGGGACACCTCCGTGCTCTAATGGCATTTTGGTTTCCAAATGAGCTCTTTGAATAATATCTCCTTCTCCGCTTTCCATTAAAATCGCCCAAAATTAATAATTTAGCCCAGTCATCCCGCACAGCCGCAGGAGCGGTAACTTTTGAATAAAACAACAACCATTCAGAGCCCACTTAAATCGCTCGAAGGCTTTCAAGGTTCGCTGCCAAGTAACTAACCCGGCTCCGCCGTCGGTGCTAACGGGGATTTATGGGCAGCGGCGCCTGCTCCGGCAGCATTTCCTCGGGCCGAGGGTTTTGCTTTCAACGCCGGGGGCTGCTTTGCCCTGGCTCGGTACCTGTGTCCAGGCTCACGCGCAGGATGCCCGGGCAGCAACGTGCCCTGCCTTGTACACAATAAAACTCCTCATACCCAGGATCTCCAACGGCGACGTTCACCCCAGAGCGCGCACGGAGTGTGTTTAGAGTTAACAAACCCTCCGTGTTTTCAGCAGGGAGAAAAAAGGATCCAGCCGTGGCAGACGTCCCTGTGTCGGGTCTGTGTTAATGGGGAAGAGTCTCTTACATGCCTGTTAGGCGCTCCCAGCTTCTCAACAGCGTTACGTTAATTCTGCTGCTTATTTCCATTTTTCTCTCCCTGCGTATTCCCAAAGCCAATTAAAATGCTAACAGGAGATTTTAAAGGCTTGAGCTTGATAACAGGCAGCCAGACAAGCGAGGCATGGGACAGCGCTGAAATACGGCTCTTTAACGTGAGCATATTAATAGAAATAATTGGATTTCTAAAGTCTCACAATTGCAAGCGTTACCTCTTATCGTCCATTAAATCAATTGACATCCTGCACTTGTTATTTCAAAAGTGTTCTCCTTATCTTAAAAAGTGCTAGACATATTCCACTTCCTCTATGGAGAGCTTCTAGAGTTTTCTTCTAAAGTATATGTTAGCCCCATATTGCTTCAATAGAGTCAGCATGGTAGATGTTGGCCTCGGAGAAGTTAAACTCCCAGTTTTGGTTTTTTGTTTTTATCAGGGCCAGAACTTTCCCCAAACTTTCACATTTTATTAAAAACAAAATTAACAAGAAAAAAATGCATTTTAGTAATGTCATGCTAATGAAAATAAAAGAGTTAGAGAATTTAATCTTGACTTCTCCAAAAAGTTGGTGGGATCTGGACGGTGCAGCGCTGCTGTATTTTAATGGCAGGCTGAGCCCGCAGCATCCTGGGGAAGCTCCTGCTTTCTCCTACTGTTAATTCCTCAATTCAACATCATCCTTATGCACTATGTTGTAGGTACCTTCTCTTGTGGCTTGAATTGTTCTAGGGCTGCTGTTGGGCTACAGGGCTTCCAGGCTCCTTAACAAGCACCAAAGGGGCCGTGCCAAGTCCAGTACCTGCTCAATCCATTCCCAAGCTATCCAGACTTCCTAGGAAGATGGTTAGGAAGTTAAAGAGCCAAACTCAAAGCAAAACAAACACAGCAATGAACAGAGCTATTTGTTTAGGATTAGCATTCTGGGCTCAATGAATCAGCTCATTGAGAGGTCGGGTTGGACCAGGGAAAGTGGAAGGAAGCAGAAAGAGAACACGACGAGGGAGGAGAGAGGCAATGGGAAGGTAGAACTACTTCTTTTGGTGCCACTTTGCCATTAAATTGCTTTCACCCTACCTCTCCCCAAGCCTCACCTAATGGCGATGATTCTCCCCCTGTCCCTGGTGCGCCCAGGGCCCCCAGCTGGGACCCAACAGCCAAAGCCAACATGGCAAAATCAGGACTAGATGGCCAGGCTGCCACCCCTGCTTGCAGCACATCCCTGGGTACGTATCTAGGCTCCCAAATACCTCGGGAGCGAAGCTGCACTGGTGATAAATGAGAATTATGCCCTGTTAGATACTGTTTTATATCTGACTCCAGATTTTAAGCACCCATTTAAAACATAAATTAATATTAAAAAGATACATCTAATCTTTTACACTTATTCACTATTACTTATTCCGACATGAATATTCTCCTATTTATAGCGTGATAAATGATATTCTATTTTTAAGTGTTCCTACAAGCAAGATTTTAGTTTTCCTTTCAGCTCTTTCAGATATTACCCTGTGCAGAAGTGTTCAAGTGCAATGTTTTTATTACTGCTAATGCAGGCTAAGTCATTTTGCCTGTTGAAATTATGACAACTACGTCACGAAGGGAGAAGTAAGAGCAAAAAAAATGTGCCTATGTTTTTTTTTAATGATTAAAAAAGAAAAAAAATGGGACTTACTCTTGTTGTATTTCCTGGAAGCGCTGTCGGCAGAAGTTGGAGAGCGCTTGGTACACACCTTGCGGCCTGCAGCATTAGTGACTTCTACACAGGGCTCATTGGGAAATTGCTCTTCACTTGAAGGAAAAGAAAGAAACACTACAATCTGTGTAGGGTATAAAGGTTTTCCCTGAGAGCTAAATATTTCAATTGAAAGGTTGCACTTCTTTTAAAGTAACGGGATAAAAACAGCTGTACGGTTCAGTTTTACCACTTCTATCCTCAATTCTGCATCTCTTTTTTCAGATAGCTAAACAGCTTGTCTCTGCTGTTTTACACTTAAACATGGGTACCATAATGAAATAGAAAAGATTAAGAAAAGGAAGAAAGAAAGCATCTCTCCAAGTTTATGTCCTAGCATCAAAACTGGTCTGCCCTCACAAAGGAAGCAAATAATTCATTAAAAAGAATTCAGGGCCTAAGTTCACCGATATAAATCTTCTGCTTTATGTCACGGCAGCAAAGTTCTAAGCACAGGCTGAACAGGTCACTTATTTCAGTGGAGTGGCATCATGTAGAGAAAAGGAATCTCTAAAATTATACTAATTTGAGGCCACAAACAGGAAAACGCCTTAATCATAATTTTATGACACAATTTTATGGCAGTACATAGTGGAATAATTACTCAGATGCCTTAAACTGCTAATTTCCATAAATTAACATGCTTGGGTCTCTTTTAATGGTAACCATAACTTTGAATTTCCTGCTTGCAAGGCCTGGCTTTAGCATAATTACAGTATGCTCCAGTTTTTGCATCCCACACAGGTCTCCCCGCTGTTCCACTCAGCATGGTTTGGTATTGAGAGACCCAGAATGAACCTGCAGAATTTACACCGACATTCACTGCATACATCAGCTTGCCCTTGTATATGCAAGCACAGATTTGCGTATTGAAAACCACCAAAAAACATTTGATTTCTGCACTGATGGGCCGCAGCTGTATGGGCAAATCGTCTCCTGCACCCAACAAGCACTTTGAGGCCTTATATTACTTTACTTTCACACAAAAAAAGTGAAATCCTCTTCTACCCCCCTACATAAACATATTTTCTTACTGATTCTGCTCATCGCATGCTTGTTCCTGTTTTCTTTGAGCCTAATGCTGCCCTGCACCACCGATTAATGTGCTAGGCACCTATACCCAGCTGCAGTATTTATGCTATTTCCCCCAAATTTCCTCATTTTAAGCCTCAAAGCATCGGCTCAAAGTCCCCACTCATTTTGTCCTGCTTTGAGCATGTTTTGCACTGGATGAAAGAAAATTTTGTTCTGTAAAACAAGAACCAAATCCATGTTAATGCTAAGAACTGTGCTAGCCAAACTCCAAAGATTGAACCATTCATCATGACTGTTAAACCACCTCAAAATATGAAAATAAATTCAAATTGGACTAAATTTATTCTCATCTTTTTTTTTTTCCCCCCGCGGAGAAGGCTTATTTGCTTAATTTAATATTTTACAGCCATCGTCATCATGCAAATACTTTCTAGGGCGAACTGGCCCTTTGGGGAGCAAAGGCCCATGAGGGGTTCTGCTGAAGTTGGCCTCTTCATGTCTATACAGAAAACTGAGCTGACTGAAGTCAGCTTCACTGTCTCTAAGCTGCTGTGAATAATGTCACAAGGCCTCGCACTGACAGCAATGCTGCTTTTCAGCTCGCCATATGTCCCAGAGCTATTCCAATGCCCAATGATCATTCATTTGGGCTCCTAGATTAGCATGCAAAGACAAGCCATCTAGGAGGATGTTACCTGTGTTCTAACATGGACTAAAATAATGGAAATTGTGGCTGCCTTTAATATATTTTCTGCCTCTTATCATATTCATGGTGGGAGCAGTGGTAGGTGGCTCATGCTGCTGTGCTCATCTTGCCACCCAATATTCCTTGCACCAACCAATCTGTTGAGTGCAGCCAGGCTAAATCTCAGAGATAAGCTGGATTCTGAGATTTTTTCAGATAGCAATGGAACCAGAATTAATCAGCAGCCATCAAGAGAAAATTTGAAACCTCCTATAAACACAACTGACAAACTTAATATTCCTCAAAGACAACAGCTATGGAGCAGTGGATGGCCTCAAACGGCCGTGATGAACTCACAGTGCTGCTAGATGTTGCAGGGTTGCATATAGTCCTCACCTCTCATCTTGCAATCAAGCTACGGAGAAGCTCATTGTCAAACAGCAATATACATATATGTATATACAAACCTATACTTATAGGTATACTTAGCTAAACCTTGATATTCTGCCACTTCAACCTGCTGCAGGCTCTGTATCTCAAACTGTTTTGGTGCATTACTTACACCTTAAAGACTTAAAGCATAAAAGTTTTAAGCTTCTGCCAGTGTTTCCAGTTTATGCTCACTGGTCTATCAAATACACACATCACAATCAAAAGACAGAGTGTAATACGAATAATCAAAGAAACTTCATATGAAAAAGGAGGAAAAAAAACATATCTGCTTTCTTCAAACGAGCTCTATAGCACATCCCATAGTTGCACCTTCCTAATGTTAGCAGCATTGAGAGATGCCCGCAACGGGAGTGCTTTTCAGAAAACACTAAAAACATTTTAAAGTGTGGCCTTTGAGGAAAACAGGGGAGAAAAAAGTGGAGCACTACTTACCTGACTGGAACAAAAACAATTTTCACTTTTATGGACATCAGTTAATGTTTGCAGTCCAAAAAAAAAAAAAAACCGTAAATGCCCTGTAACAGATGCTGAGAGCCTCACTGCCATGACGAATAAGATGCATTTGGTTTTTAATGGCCATTGTATTTTTTTTTTCCTTATGTGTGCAGCATACTGTGTAAAATGTATTTTAGCCTTCAGTCCTTGGAAGCAACTTTGCACATTACTATTCTACATTAACTCTGTTTGTCGATTTGATGACTAAAGGCCTGCTGGCCAAATGCAAACTCTGCTTTCCAATCTTGATCTATAAAGCTGAAAAAATCACGGGTTTGCCATTTTATAATGAAGAACCTAAACGTATCAAAGGATCATTCAGTAAAGATAAACTAGATGCATGAATCGTCTGAAGGAAGGTCTGGCCTCTGTACAAGAAGATCCATAGGAACAAAAAAAATAATGGAGCTAGGCACAAAGATTATATATAAATAAATAAATAAATAAATAAATTTAAAGTCTTTCCTAGTAAAAGCTTCTGGCTTGGGCCCTGATCCTGTATGTTGCCTGGCACTTTGCCCTTGCTCAGCCCCATATAAATTGGCCACAGAATACAGAATACCGATACTTTAGTGGTTCAAGGCCAAGAAACTCAATACATCCATGCCACCCTTCTGTCATACATGCACAAAGCTATTTCCTCTAGTTTAAAAATATGGAAAACAACTTGTTTTGTTTTTCCCACATAAGCACCAGGTGAAAATAGAGAAAAGTGTTAAGGGTTTGCTAACTGATGATACATTGCCTTAAATTAATCTTACACTATTGATGTTACTTAATGGACTTTCATATTTCTCATTTGAAAAATGAGGGTCAAAGGCAGCAACGATCAGAGACAATTACAAATACTACTTAGGACCATGAGTATGTAAATATATGGGCATGATATGACTGCAAATTTACATTGCACTACTGCTGGATATTTCTGATGTTAGAGCCTAATCAGTTCTGCCACTATACGTGCAGAACTACACGTTTTATGCATTCAATGTCACCGATTTTTCCTCTTAAAATACCATGAAGAGCTTTGCATTTATTTTATTAACTGCCACGGGCGCTAATGTCACATTATGCCGTTCAATCACTTTATTTCTTTAGAAAAATATAACAGGTTAAAGAATTACACAGCTTACACACCTTCATGCACAGCTCACACGCCGTTCACAGGCAGCTGGGCTTGAGGCGAAGCTTCAAGAACAGGCAGGTTACTCCCCAGCTGCCTAGCAGGGGGTTATTTTATTCTATTTTTTTCAAGTCTTTCTCTGCAACATCTGATATTACAAACTTTAAAGCAAAGACATTTCTAAAAGGTCAGGACAGAGACTGGATTTGATCCAAGGATCCCTAGCTACGCAGTCCAAAAGTCAGGAGAATTTTCTCTATCAAATGTCAAGAGAAACTGGAAGGGACTTCAGTAAATTATTTCTGCAGTACTTATATTTTTCTGCAATGTATGTGCAAAAGGCACATTTAAACCAGTTCTAATTCAACAATATTTTACAAATTTCATCATATTTTGGACATATAAAGAATTCTAGTGATACTAGAATTTACTCAGTTACGATTTTTTAAAATGAATTTTTCACTAATGCTTGCTAATCTAAAAATCAAATAAAACTTTTAAATCAAGCCTGAACATCCTCCAAAAAATGTCATCCTGACTTATGGCCTGTATTATACAGACCAATATAAAAGATCTGAAACATCAAAGTTAATTTATAATCCCAGTACATTCTTGATCATCATTTGAAATAGAATCTGTGTTTCAAGAAGGACTCTGCACAGATCACTACATATTTTCCTCAGAAGAACATGGAAAAACAAAGATGGCTGCAGGAATTTTTATATAGTACTTAAGAAATTTTTGAAAATACCATTTTTTTCCCTTTTGTTATATTTAGTGCAAACATTCTCTCCCAGAAAGAAGGGTTTCCAGTTTCCAAAAGCACGAAGAAGTTTCAGTTCTAAACACCTTGATTAGATAAAACCAAAGTAAAACCAGTAAGATCGTCCTTTTCTACACCAAGTGAAAAAATTTCTTTGGTTATATAAAAACTTATATTAGCTACCTTCAAACACATCCTGAGTGAACATGTAGCTCGCTTGTTGTAACAGCCTACCAAAAAATCTATTTTATTTCTGCAATCTGTTTCTCTGAAAATTAAAGAAGTGACTTGGGGCCCGGGGAGAGCAAATGCTTCTGCTCTTTGCCTGATACACGGTAAGAAGCACCGCATGGCCTCTCTGCAGAAGTTCACTCTGTCACCACACAAGATACAGAAGCATAAATCATGCCCACGATCTGAGCCATGTGTATTAAAGTTTTAACTACTGATTCAAGATATATTTTTTCCTGTAAATTGATTCAACGTATGATGCGGATTGCTCCAAACCCTTAAGACTTCATCTTTTGACCGTTTGGAAATAGCAAAGGATAACTCCTCTGTAGCTGATGCAGCCAAGCGATTAAAAGGTGTTTTGGGTCATATCTTCCAAGAAGCCTATGGAGAACCCCATAATACTCCGAATTTCTTCAGCTGTGATCTACTCTTAAATATAAACCTCTCCTTTAATCCCTGCTTTGGACTGACAGAATCATTTGATGGACTGGAAAAGCTATTTTGTTATAGCTAAAGATGTGAAGAATACTATGTACAGATTTCTAAAAAGATGAAAAGAAGTTTATTTTCAAACATTCTGGAAAAGACATTGTTAAGCAGAGCAAGTAAAACCTAGAAATCAACATGGCAAAGAAAAACAATAATATTAATCAAAAAAACAGCACAAAAAGCATCTTGTAAGTTTGCTAACACCAGTAGAGATGTTGGTAGAAATTCAGCACTGAACCACACTCAGCACTTCAAGTGCCTCCAAGCTTTTGGTGCCTGTCCGGGAATATTCAGATGATCCAAACGGATTTTCCCAACTGGAAACAGCCCAGCACGTCTGAGTTGGCATCGGTACCGCAGGACACTGCGACAAGCACAGCACCCTGCAAGCGGGTCAGGATCTTCACTTCAGAAATGAAGTGAAATAAAGGACTTGGGTTCCACTGTGGCTAGTGTGGAGAAAAAAATAATAATAATAACAAACTCCCACCCTTACTCTAAACCTGTAATTCAAAACTCTAAATCAAGTTGCATTTCTTTGAAGGGACTAATTGAATTCATTCCTTTTTTGACTTGATCTCATTTTCGTTTGCATTCACGGCACCACTGAAGTTTATGTGAAGAATTTGCACATGGATAATTAAATTGGAAGTTAGGGCTCTTAGAGGTGGTTTTGTTCAAAGAATCTTAAAACAATTTACAGAAGTTCAATAGAGTGGGAAGAAGATTAGGTCACCAAATGAAAGAAAATCAAATAAATTTCCAGAGGTGGCCTCCCCCCCACCTTCTCTTTGAGAGAAGAAAAACCCCCTTTGATACACAGATTTAATAAAAAGATCTAGGAAGTCTGCACCCTCGTGTCTGATATTAGCCAGGTAATTTTGTTGTTGAAATACTTCCAAGGGTGCAAACTCATATCTGCTACTTGAAAGTAGTAAAACACCAAGTTTCTATTTGCCAACTCCTAGGACTGGGGGCTGCGAGGAATCATCAATTTTGGAGCTCATAATTATTCAATAAGGTATAAATAGCCGATATTCTGGGTTTAACAAGAGATTTGGGGATCAAGATGAGAATAAAGTAGGAGGAGAAGAAATAGAAAAGAAATATTAGAAGCCACCATGAGTCAAAAGCATAAGGAAATTGTTTGCAACCATTTTTGTTCATTACAGAATTAAGAGAGAACAAACTCCTTTAATTTTACATGCTAAGTCACGCAGTTGCCTTATAAGCACCCTACGAGACAGCACTGAAAATATTAATTCTGTGGTTTCATACAAAGCAAAGAGAGAGAGGGAGCAGGACGACCACTCCTGAATGATGAAGCGCCCGCGGTGTCGGGTGGGAATGCTTCACGTAAGATGTATTCCTCTTGAGGGAACAGAAGTAGATGTAAACAGATGGGCTTCTATAAGTAGAACTGACAGCTCCACAGATAGCTGCTTTCTTTTATATATGATATTTCAGACTCACCAGGGTATTCTGGACCACTCCGCCTGATTATTTCAACGTTTTGCCCATTTCGCACACTCACAATATAATGGCCAAATAGAAAAATAATTAAACAAAATTGCAGTTTAAAATCTCAACGGAAACAATACATTTTATGCCAACAAACCACTTAAAAAAGGAACTGTCTCTTTTATGGATGTTAGTCCATCTGTTCACAATAGCTCCCGTGGAAGTATTTGTTTTGCTTGGAAACCCCAGAGCTGATGATGGATGTGGTGGTGGATGGGTTGGGGCTGGCCTGCTGTTTTTAAAGCACTGAACACTGCTTTTTTTGTTGTTTGTTTTGCTGGTCTCACTAATGCAAAAAGGGACGTGTTTGCATGGGTTTCCATTGAGCTACAGGGCACAGACACGAGTTACACACAACATTTGGAGGCATTCCTCTTTGAGGAGGACGTACCCATGGGCATTTTCTTTCCCCAAGGAACGCTCAGGCCATACCCAAATTCCAATTCACCCTTGTAAGATGAGGCTCACGGAGATGGCACCAAAGGCGGCGGCTACAGCACGCTTCCAGCACCCACAAACCACACAAATAGCACAACAGTGCCAAACCTCCTTGTCCAAGCCTGACACATCCCTCTAAAAAGCCCAGACTACTGTAAATATTTATGCTGAGCAACACTGTACAGAGCCACAGGACTACAATCTGCCTCTGCCCACGCACAAGATGAATGTCGGCTCTGTGTTAATGGCTACAATTGTGCTCTCATCTATTAAACGACCCGTTTTTTGTCATTTTGGATCCATTCCACTGAATTATTTAGACATTCATGTCAATACTACTGAAACTTGTAATTGAAGGGAACATCGGAGAAGACAACATCGAACGTAACAAGAACAGAAGAGTCTTTACAGCAGGAACTGAAAACACTAACAGAAAATGAATGAACAGGGGAAAATACGTTGTTGAAAGCATGTCCCCAGCAAGTCCCTGCTTCGGGCAAGGCAAAATGTCCTGGACCCAAAGGACAGTAACCCCAAGTACAGTGTAGCAAGAGGCCACAGTGACTCCTAGAAGGAACCGTCTAGGGAAACGAGTCAGCTTTGCCTTTCCTTGAAAGGGCCAGTGCTGAGCTGTGGTGCCCAGGTTGGACATGAAGTGCCTCTTGGCCACCAGGTCCTACCCTGCCCCAAGAGCCTGCAGTACAAGGCACCCTATGCCTTGGTGACACTCATTCCTTCCCAGCCCACATGATCAGCCTTTGCTCCAAGCTGCAGTTTTGTCTCCAGAGTTCAAACCAAAGTCAATCTTGTCTCCAACCTTCAGCTCTATCCCCCAGTTAAGACTTTGGGGGAAATTTCATGGGGAATCACCATTTTACTTTCCCTGGGAAGTGATTCCATTTGAGGAAATTTCCTGCTTGAGCAGGGGGCTGAACTTGATGATCTCTAGAGCTCGCTTCCAACCTCAATCATCCTGTGATTCTGTGAAATGTTTCATTATTGCTGTGGGATTGCTTCTATTCTTATTGATTTCCTCTCCTCTTACTTGCTTTACATTTTGCTCTGATGCCAGGAACGAAGAGTTCGTTGTGCTCAACAACCCTTTTCCCCTCCATTTTGTGTTACCAGGCCTAGCAAGCATCGGAGCAGTCTATTACTTTGGGCAAATACAAAATATATTGATAAGAAATATGTGCTAATTAATTCAAAGTAAATATTACAAGGATATTATATCAAATACAATTCCTGTATGATCAGGCTCAGCAGCTACAGCATCAAATCCTGCTTACCTCAGATGCAGAAGTTGCCATAGCCGGGGAGTTAGTGCAGTCCTGGCACACCAAGATGCTCTGGGAAAGGCTCTTGGAGGAAGCCTTCCTGGCAACAGAGGATTTCTCTGTCTAAATGAAGCCCATGATTCTGCTGGTCCCTCAGCCAATTACTGTGGGCAACTCTACTTTGCCAATGCCTGAATCTAGTTGTGCTTGCAAGCACAGCTAAAATATTAATCATTAATTACAATCAGTGCTATACAATGCCCGCTGTAGCATCAGAGCCGCTCCAAGCCCAACTTGGCTTGACTGGCTAGATCACAAAATTGAAGGAAAAAGACACACAGTAAAAATCGAAAAAGCAAATCCTGGTCCCAACATGGGCTTATTCTTTTCACATAAGGAAAGAAGAGTGTTTTAAGGGCATTTGGGACTCCAGTCTGGAATAAAGCAGCAAAACAAGAAAGGGATGGCTGATCCTAAATAAAACGCATGCAGTATGATAGTGGTCCTCTTCTCTGTTTTCCACTTGCCATCGTATGTTTTGCCCCCAAAAGTATGTAGGGGAATTAAAATATTTTGTTTTGCTGCCTAAAAGTTTCAGTGCAAAAGGTTCTTCCTGCCCAGTTAGTGGCTATGTGTTTGACCATGTAAGCATTTGCAAAAGGACGGGGATTATCCATGAGCAGATTGAAAACTTCCTAAATTCCTCCATCTGGAAAAAGTGGATAGGCAAGCTTTGCACTCTCCCTTCCAGATCAGCTATCTAATCCTAAAATTGCATCCAATTTTCTCTGAGGAATAGTTTTGCATAAGCATAATCTGAATGCCTCAAAGACATCTAAATCATGATTGTCTCAGTAGTGGAATGGCATTAAGAACACGCAAATGAAAACCATATTTTTATGAGAAAGGGAATTTTGCCTCAGGCCTCAAGTTCATTCAATCTGGAGAAAAGAAAATGCAAATGGCTAAGCCTGGTGTCTTTCAGGGACCTTGTAATTGCCAAAAAGAAAACATTTTAACTCGCAGGAAAGACTTCTCATATATTCAATGAAATGTAAGTTAGAGATTATGTTAAAGACAAAAAGACTATATTCGGTCTCCTGAGTATGTCTTTGCTGAGTTTTTTATTCTTGAAACTTCTGGGAAATTTGAGGGAAATTAAAAAAAATTGCAGCCAGCTAGGGCTGCCGGTAGCAATGACATGACTGCATGGGTGCCTGAAAAGCCGCCTGTCTTACCCATTTCTACCTGTCCCTTCACGAGCAAGCAAGGGGCTCAGATCTGTCCTGAAAAGATGACAAGTGCTCCTAAGGCATCTGCATATGGATCATATTGCTAACCAATTTATTTTGCATAACCCCATGCAAAAAGGGGTGTTATCAAGAGGTTGTTCTAACAAACAAAGCATTTTAATTCCTGTGACATTTTGGGGAAAAAGGAAAACAGAAAAAGCACAGCACCATTTTTATTTAAAGAAGATCTTATGCTTGCTACTTTCAAAGCTCTGAAAAGGGATATCTAAACAAATACCACAGAGTCCTCTCTCCTCCTTCCAGATCCCGAATACTTATAACTTACCAAGTGGAAGATCTGTCCCAAAGAATCAGAATTTTTTCTGAGTAGTCACAGCTCAATTACTAGTATATTACATGAGAGGTAAATAACTCCCCTGGAGAGCCAAGCCACTTTCAAAAAGATACCGGATAAATAGAAAATTGGATTAAAATGTACCTTTTACTTATTAAAACAATATTATGCAAGCGCATAATTTTTACAAAAAAAGGGGGAAGGCTAAAAATTGTTTTGAGCTTGTTTCAAGATGATTGTACACGAACACGTCAAAATAAAAACCTTGCTTCTTGAAAAGAAAATACTGAGTTGGAAAGCAAACAAACTCGAACCAAATTAACACACGCTTATTTACTTAGGCTATCATAAGTGCCCTCTTTATTTCTTTTTCTCCAAAATGTCAGACCTGGATGGGCTTTCTCTCCTTCTCTCTCAATATTTGCTTCCCATAGATGAAGTCATCCAACTTCTTTTCATAAGCAGGCACGCTAGACTCACTACAGAAATTTGAATGGTTTCAGCTAACCGATGACTCTTCTTCATGGTTAAAAACCTGGCTAAATTCAACAGTGACAAAGTTGCACCTCACTGACCCTTACAGATCTCCTGAGCCATGCAGGCAGAGAACCCCATTAGGGCCGTTCCATCTCGCACATTTAACATGTAGAGAGTATCCCACAAAGAGTAGATCTATTTAATATGTTATTTCATAAATCCCTTCTTTTCATTACAGCCTATGAGTGATGAGTGCAGTATTGATCCATTTCTTTGCATATAATACAGCATGCTTCACTCAAACCACAGAACCTGGAGCGCTGTCGATATTTAAGAGGTGCTTTCATGGGGGAAAAAAAAGGAGATGTGACCTTCAGGGGTCTTTACTGCAGGAATATGCTAATAAACAGGAGGTGAAGCTCTCAAACCCAAACCAGGTTTGCGGGGAAACTATGCAGGCTGAGTGAAAGGCAGAAATTCTCATTTAATAAAGGTAAATACATTCAAAAGGGGGAATTTGCTAATTGTAGCACTCTGAGAGCTGGAATTAATACAAGCAATCAATATAAAATAGAACACACGGACCTAATTAATTCACAAGAGCTGTGAATGCTGGAAGTGAAATGTTGAGCCCACTCGTATTTTAAAAGGCTTGGGTCTAGTCTTAGCAGGACTCTAAAACAAAAAGAAAAATACCCCAAAGAATCAAACGTTTCAACCCAAAAACGCTTCAACGCAAAAACATTTTTATCCAGTTTGCAAAAAGCTGTTGGAGGATTCAAATTTTGATAAGTTATGTCCCACCTGGAAGGCAAAAACCTCCAAATAATTTGAGTTTGCATTAGTTTAAGGCCAAGATAGCAAAACCCATGTGGACAATCCCTCTGTTCACTCCAGGAGAATACCCGTTGCTCATGGCCACGCTGTAGCCAGCTGCATCCCCAGCTGAGACTGCTGCTCCTCCTTCAAGGAGGATGCTCAACCAGACCAACAGCAGCAACCCACTCAACCTGGGATCCTCGAAAAACAAAAAGTCCTAAGGGGTCAAGGTAATGCTGTGAGGTGGCACAACCCTGGCTTCTAGAGCGCTGTCTTTACGCTGGGCATATGCACGCGGGAGGGGAATATTTAGTAGTTCAGGAGCTGCTTGCAAAAGGCTGGCTCCATTAAAGAGCCGTCCGTCTCGCGGCCCCGAGGGAAGGACGCCTTCCTCCCTAACAAAGATGAAGAGAATATCAATGGGGCTAATCTCTTCAAAGCGCTCCGAGCTCAAAGCAATCGCCTCCGGTCTACACGGTCCCCACCCTCATTAGCTCTGCAAAGAAAACACACGCAAAGACAAAATACTACCCTGCATCCAAGGCAAAAACTGTACAGCAAGGGGTTTCTAAGCCACCTCCCTTTCCTTTCCAAAGGACAAAGACTGTATGCATTTTAAATTGTGTGTGTCCTGGAAAACAAGTCATATATTTTAAGAATCCCTTTTCTTTCTACATGTTTGCCTATTGGCAAATGGTCACGGCACAGCAGAAATTACATGGCACAGCCCCTCTGCTGATCTACAAAGACGAAAAAATCCTTTCAAAACCCTGCTACAGTCAAAAATAAGGAGAGTGATAGTCACATACCCCATGAGATGAGGAGACTAAATGATCTGTCAATCAGCTCATATTTATACAAGCTCCAATTTACCCACAGCCTTCAAATTAGAGAAATTTACGGTCAAGGCAACAAATGTTAAGAAGAAGAGAGAAATGTAATACAGCAGCATGGAGGGGAGAAGTGAGAATTACAAGACAAGTAATTATCATTGAATAATCTGGCCTGCCAGCACATCCTTTTACTCCCACGCTCACCATAGGAATAATTAAGGATGGTCAACAGATGTCATAAACCCTCCTTGGAGAAAGAAGGCTGACGTGACTGTGGTGCTGGGATGACTTCAGGACCAAGCAGCATGATCAGGACTAGAAAATAGGTCAGGGATTGTGTAAACCAACTCAGGCAACATGGGAATTTCTCCAGGGAATCCGCTAATAGATTCATCCCCTCAAACAAGCAGGCTGCTGAGGCTTCCTGGGGACAAAACATCAACACTGGTGCATTGCCTAGTGTTACTTTTCTAAGAGCCCACAGTTGGGACAACAGTGCTGGTTTATTGTCAAGGCCAAAGCAGGGATGGGAGCTTGAAGGACCCAAGCACAAAACCCTTCCATTAGCATGGACGAGGTGAAACAGTCCACCATCCTATCCTTTTAAGGCCTAAGAAGTTTTGAAAATCTCTTGCTTCTCTAAGAACAGCTCAGTCAATAAATGGTGAATCTGAAAACTTACTTCCTGCAGATCAGTCTACAGGAGGAAACACTTTCACAGATCTCCCAAACACTCGCAATAGAGACCTTGAAAACAATCTGAGGAGGAAAGGAGAGAGGAGAAGAACATCTTTCCATGTTCCTCCACCCATCATGCTGGTGCGATCCACGGTTCCTCAGTTAGGCCAAGTTTTCACCCAACTATCATACTGATTCCTGCGCTTCTTTTGGAAGGAAGGAGAAAGCTTAATTGCTGCTGGGATCGCTGCTCCTGCGATGCTGTGTCCCATGCTGGTCCACCAGAGAAGGCATGGCGAGAACAGCGCTCAGAACACAGCACGGCTCTTGCAGACGATCTTGAGCTAAAACAAGAGAAAAACTAAAAATGCTGGTCATCGAAGAACAGGGCACTGAGAGATATGGGTGCCTGCACTGGTGCCCTTCAGGCAAAACTCACATGAATGCAGAACAAATTAAGGCAGAGATACTACAGAGAGCATGATAACCCTTAGTTTGTGCAGAAGATGGCAGGTAAGGATACGGCAAAAAGGCCCTGATCTTACAATTGACTGGGAATACTCACCAATCCTGAATACAGGAACAAGCCTCTCTACATTATCCAAACCCACAGTGAAGAAAGGGCTTCTCATGGGACAGAGACGAAGCAAATCTTGATGCGAGAAAGGAAAGGAGCAGCAGTGATGTACAGCGATAGCTGATGCTCTTCCAACAGATGTGAAAAAAGCCCAATTGATAAGCAAACCAGGCCAATTCCACGCATCAAACCACGTGTGAGGGGTAAGGCAAGGAAAGGTGGGATAACGGATGGAAAGAAGGAGAATTAAAGAGAAAAGAAGCAAAAAATGAGCTGCAGCGCTCTGAGAAAAGAGCAAATGCTTCCAAGAAAGTGGATAGATGTCCTCTGAAAATAACTTGAGCTTCAGTGCTGGATGTCCTTGAAAGTCTCTGTGATTAAGAGCAAAGCAGCCAAAATTGATTAAAAAAAAAAAAAAAACAGGAGCTGTCTGAGTTCAGCGGAGAAAAGCAAGTGCTGGTACGAGCGCAAAGCAGCACGTTCCTGGCTATGTCTGCCTGTCCTGTGTAGGAAGGCCCCTTTGCATCCTGGGCCTCGACGGCAGGGTTGGCGGCACTCGCGCATGAGGGCCTCATCCGCTCCCGCCTGGGCGCCCAATCCATCGATGCCCGAGGGCCCTGTTTACACCCCCTCCATCCCATTAGTGCGTAGTTAGTGTTAACTGGCAACACATCACACTGAATAAAACTCCCTGAGTTCAGACTGGTTTGCCCGTGATTGCACAGGCACACTCGAGCGTGAGGCGGGGGCCCAGGTACCGAACCACGACGGGAAAGGCACCCAAGGAATCACTTCTCCCTGCCGTGTAACCCTCCTGGCACATTGGGGAGCGCAGGGCAACAAAGCGTCGCAGTGAGACGAGCTCTGTACTCGGAAACGTGAGTCACAGGGAAAAAAACCCAAACCCCCCTCACAAGCTAACACCAGCATCCCACTGCACTTCACAGGCAGAAATCAGATACTGCTAAAAAGATTACTGTGGTAAATCCCATGCTAGAAGATTTTTCTGTCTTGAAGCCTGATTTTAGCTGCAAGAGTGAAACAAATATTAAAAAAAAAATAAGGAAGGAAAAAGGAGAAAAGAAAGGAGAGACCCCCAGGATACCTCAATACCTGGCCTTTGTGGCCAGAATCCTGACTGGAATTGAAGAAATCAGAGAGGACCCGCGTGAGCAGCTCACAGCGGGACCAAACCTCTAACTAAATGAAACTGTCATAGAGGAAAGTCAGTATTATTTATGTTTATTTTACAAAATATATACTCGATTAGGCGCCATATGAACTTACAAACAGAATTTACGCTTCTGAACTTTTTCCTCATTTTACAAGGATTATTTCTGCTAGCTCTGTTCTAAGCATGTAAATTATTATCAGATAAAACAATCTGAAGACCATAATTCCACGACTCTAACTGATCGCTCAGTATCAGCAGAAATTCTGACAATCTGAAATTTTATCTCCGTGCCTTCATCCCCCAGGAGGCCAGCAGGATCTGCCTGGGGCTGTAACATTACCAGGAATAGCCCAAATAACATTTCGTGCAAATATTGATGATTCTTCAGTGATGACACACCAGGAAACCTCATCAAGTATAATTCGGTACTGAGGAAAGGGTGGATAATACAGAGGCACAAATCCATGAGCCCACAGTTTAACACCAGCAATAAATCAAATCCAAAGAGTGAGCAATCCCGAGGCCCGCTGGAGAAGTGGCCTGCTCATAGCAATGCTCCTGGGTAAGGCTGCATATGAGAGCATAATTAAGAGAGTATAATTAAAGCAAATTAACCTCGCTTTTGGATTGCACCACCGAGTTTTCACCCTGACCTCAGCATGGCCAAATGTGGTACCATTTGTTCAATAGAAAATTCCTAATAATGTTTCTCCTGCTTCCTATCTCTCACCTGCAAATTCCTATTTCCTAAAATAACTCACTTCTACCACTAGGTAACATCTTTTAACATATTCTTCCTCTATATAAAATAGGTACGTATTTCCCCTTTGAGATGTCACTATATTTTTCCAAATATTGTTTTCTTCCCTTTGACCTTATTTCAATGCCCATTGATTTTGGACTGCTGTCACTGTACCAGGGAAAGTTGGCTTGTTTGTTTCTAATACATTTTGATAATAATAAATATATCTTAGTATGTAAACCAGAAACCTCCACAGCTTCTGAGTCTTATATACTGCACCTTGCTGTGTTGGTAATAATCACATTAAGCACATTTTTCTAAACAGCAACTGGAAACACTGAAGGGGAAGACAAGAGAGAGGTGTGGTAGAAATCTGACTGCTACACAAGAATTTAAGTACAGGGAGATATTGGCTAAACTATGAAGAGATAAAAGTGAGTATATAGAAAAGTCATTTCCAGATGTTGTGGCCCGTCTTGAGTGTTGGTCCAAGGCCGTGCGCAGGACACATCACTGAAAGGACGTGCTTTTTTTGTGCTTTAGATGTAGTATGGACCCAGGCCCCCGGCGGGCTGAGCCCCATGTGGCTCCATCCCCACCTCTCCCTCCAAGACCAGGAGGCATCTGCAGCAAGACGGAAGGCGAGAGGGAAATCCACGCGAAGCGCAATGCCCGAGCGATCCTGTCACTGCACAAACACACCGCAGAGCTGCGGGGTGGAAAAGCCCACGCGAGAGAAATCACGGAGCAGGCCCAAGCTTCCTAGCCAACACCTCTCTAACTCCTCCAAGACCTGAGAATTGCTCTGATAAAGAAGAAAATGCCTCTGTGGCCAAGTGTTTTGGCCAAGGTTTGCATGCTGATCACTAGAGGTAGCAAGGACCACCTGCAGTAAGGCCACCGGATGAGCCCCAGTGTCTTCCCAAGCTCATTCTTGGGACTCCCTCTTGGTTAGGCAACTCCCAGCCAGCATATAACACTCTCTCCAACGATATCATCCCTTCCAAACCAAATGCAAGATGCTTCTCTCTACGTTACACTAGCAATGATAATCACTTAGAAAACAACACAGAGGAAAACCAAACAGAAGTCTTCTATTAGCTGGGGTCTTATTAGGTCTGAAGTCAACCTCATTTGCTGATACTGCCCATCTTCTCATAAAATCTTTCTGTCATTATTAGCTATAATTCAAATAATTATTGGGCAGTAAAAAAACTGCTCAAGCATGGCTCTCTAATCTAGTAATTAAGCTCACCTGTAGTGGTGCAGCACTGCCTGTGTGCACAACTCTCAGTGCGTTTGAGTATTTTACATTAGGTGCTATAACACCAGAAGAGTCTGATGGTTATAGCTTGTAATTAACTCACATTTTGATAAGGTCAGGAAAACCTATCCAAGCTTCCTCAAATGCAGGTCCAGGCTCCCATTCGCCCTGTTAGTTAAACATACGATTGCCATTTTCTTAGTGGGGAGGGGTGGGGGTTTGGGCTGTTTGTCTTATTTTAACATGGTGATTGTTTTGGGCTGACTATCGATTGACCAAATGTACCAATTGATGAGTAAGGGGTTTTTGAGTTTGCTTTTAATAATGATAGTGTGGACAATGCAGAAAGATCCCATTTGATCCTCACCAGATCCGTCTTTCCCATGTGGATATCCTGGGCCATCTTAGTATTACTCAGATTTGGCTTATTGGGAAATTAGGCTGACTTGCTAACAGTAACTCAAAGAGTTGCCTCCAACCTAGCTCTAAAAAATGCCATTTCACTCAAGTGCAGTGTAGCAAATGCATCCCTTCAAGTCCCTGCAACCATAAATCAAATTAAATATTTTTCCATGGATAACAGCGTGCTGGCAACTGTGCCATGACTGGTGTGACCGGGGTGGGATGCCTAATTAGGTCACGTGGGCTCTGTCGTTGCTCAAACAACATGAGCTGTAGCAGACTCTTTTAGCCAGCTACTCCCATATCTTTAGCTAGACGTGATTGCAGTCTATTATATTATGCCTCATTGTGGTCATCCATCCCAATTTGATATCTCTGTTTTGTGGTTACTCCTGCAGAGAAAGTTTTGGGTTTTGTCCAAACGATGGGAAACTTTGCCCATTTAGATTACCTAAAGCTGATAACCCTTCTAGTGGAAAGTTCCCATCTGGCAAAATATTGCTACTGCGTTTTGAGGGGATGTGACTCCTTTGCAAATGACCCGCCATCATATTCCAGGCGCAAAAATGCAAAACTTGTTCAAATCCTTCGCGTGAAAAAAATGAGCTCTTGTCCCAAACCACAAACATACACTGAATAGCATTTAAATTTGTCTTTGGGTAGCTGTCAAAAATGGACAGTGTCAATGTATTTTGTTCCCCCTTGGAAATGAAAATAGCTTATTTAATAATACAGTAGAGAGCTCTATGAAATCCCTATACAAATACTATAGAATTAATGGCAAAGTTTTCTTCCAAGTGACTCAATAGATTGATATTATGTATTCCACAGTGTGTGGGCCATTATAACAAGATATCATACTATTATTATTATTAAAATGATTCTTTCCTTCTCTCTCATATTTTACTCAAACATTATATTTTATGCATATAGTTTGTGTGCATAACATATAATGCATTCACATAAATACACCTCAATAAAATTATACATATTTATTCTATATGTTACATATTGCTATACTGTATTGCATCATATTATACTACTCTGTACAAGAATGATTTACTGAGCTACGATTTAATTCTGTGCTGCCATGTGAATGCTTGTCCACAATGTGGAATAAGATTAACATCATTTTTAAATGAAATAATGGTATAGTGCTTTACAATAGCCCCACTTAAAACAGAAATGCACCTTCACTCACAGTATCACTGACATACTAATAGAGGGTTGATGGTGAAAAATAGCTGGTTCCTTCAATTATTTGCGCATAGGAAGCAATCTTTCCAACACAATGAAGTTCTGAGGTAATTACAGGAGAACTTAGGCTGGTTATGAAATGAAACCATGTAATAAGTAAATAAAAAAGGAAATAGGAGTGAAGAAAAAACATCAGTAGAAAATAGGTAATCTCACTTAGTCTTCTACACACAGTAATCATTTCTGTATTTCATGCAAATGGGACCATCAGTCCAGCTGGCCCATCTAGGCACAGAAAATAAGCGTGTTGATCATTAGTTGGCACAGTCATAGCTTCTTTAACATTAGCACATCTATGCAGTGTCACGCACACCATCTATCCCCAGAATATTTTAGAAAGACTGCAAAATACAATACAGCTCAAGTAGCAGAAGAGCTTAAAGCATCCTACCGGAGAGCTGGGAGATGACCTGGTTGGCAGGATGAGGGCCGGCGTCTATGGGTGCCATGGAGCCCAGCTCCCAAATGTCCCACAGCTTCATCGCCCCACAGGAGACACTGGTGTCACCCTGTCAATATGGGGAAAACAGGCATCACTTCTGCACGTTCACGGAGAAGAAAGAATATCACGGCATCGCACGCTCACTGAATGGGATTAAAATCTTATGCCTCTGTCTTCTTTCATATTTGGTTAATTTTTACTTCTTTCATCTAAATAATACACGCAAGAAAATGTGTAGGATCATCTAGCAAATAGAGGAATTAAAACCTGAAAATACCCATTGCCTTCTCAAGCAGAAAGTAACGGCCCGCAAAGCACTATCAGTGTACAAGTATAATGAAATCTTCAGGTTCGTTTGGAGGAGAACTGAAATGTCAAAAGTCCAATCTGGCTTGTTACAGTGATGAATACAGAGCAATATGAGAAACAAAGTAATATCAGTGCTTTGAGATCTAGCTTGCAATGCATAAGCTCTCAGCACTAATAACTAGACATAGATTTGCAGAAAGCTCAGCGACCATTGGGCCTCAACCTCCTGGCTTTGACCACGACCCAGAATATCTCTGTTTAACACTCTGTTCAGCCCGCTCCCACCTAATTCTTCCTTTCATTTGGCTCCATCCTCAGCCTATACAAACCACAACATCAAACAAACAGCCAAATGCAACAGCTACACTCTGAACTGTATCATGGTTTGAAGTGAATCTCAATAAAGCAAATTTGGAATGGAAATTAAAAAAAAGTGATTGTCATAGATATGAGACTAGAAGAGTCACTAAATCCAGTCCCCTACTACTACAGTCATATCTTCAGCCTAAGCACCTATACTGACACTGGACTATGCCTATCTTTAAACTTGTTTTGGATCTGCTGAACACATTTCAATTCAGTAAGTGCTCCTTAATTACAGCTGAGGTATCAGTGATTGGGATGGAGCTCCACGGACTGCCCACGCGGGCGAGCGCGCACGTCACTCCGAGCCAGCGGGGCGACCGCAGCCGCGTCCGTCGCGCTCTGCAACTCCTCCCCACGCCATCAGCACTCGTGTCGATGCATTTTCAATGTGACTCTTCTCTGAAGCACTACAGTGATCCAGACCATGTATCACAACAACACCAAGAAGGCTTCAGTGAAATGGATGTTATGCAAATGTGGTTTGGGCACCAATAAAAGCAACTGCAGGGCTGACTTTGGCCTTCCCACTGGCCCTGATTACAGGACACTTAATAGTTGCATTACAATGAGGAAAACACTCTGATCTACACATTTGCTATAGCTTCTCCCTTCTATGAATGACTTTTCCTGCAGAAGATACAATTGGGGAAGCCTGGTCCTGGAGCAGAGTGGACAGGCAGGAGAAGACTGTCCCGCTCTAAAGGGTTTGCGGTCTTTCTTAGTGGCAAGATCGCCTTACTCTTATTGCCCAAAGTCAGCAGACCTTTTATCAGTTTCCTCCCAGATGTCTGGTATAAACATAAACTGCATAAAATGAGACACAAAAATAGCATATTTTACTAGAGTGCCATGAAAAGGCAGCAGACTGCACCTGCAAACAGAGCAAAGCAAGCACAGGCTTCTGCTGGAAATACATCAGCACATGCCTACAGGTATTTTATCAGTCTCAGCATATTCTGTCTGTTAGCTTATTATTAAATGTGTTAATTAATATTGATACTACACAGCTGCTATGCCAGAAGCATAACCAAAAGGATTTTGCAAATAAGCCAGCTCTTACATTTGACTTCTTCACTTGACGTCATCTCTGTCACCTACCTTCTCTAAATCAAGTGAGCTGGAGATGCGGGATAACAACTTCTGCGTACGGACAAATAACCTAGAAATGTACTGAGCTTAAGGCTAGTTTGAAGCTCCGTGCCATTTAAACAAGAAGAAGGGGGTAAGTCATATGTTAAAACTAACTCATTTGCCTCTGGCCATCAGTCACTTTCAAAAGCTTTAAAGTGCAAGCACACTGCATCCTTATATCAGCTTGTTTTTTTCCCCTTTCCTTTTGCAGTTGTTTTAGATATTTTCTTGATCTTTTTTTTTTCCCTCACTAAAAAGGCTTTGCAATATATTTTACTGAACAATAAGCTTGAGTGATTTTCCTGCATCTGAAAGGGAGTGAAACGCACACAGGAAATGTGGAAACGTGGGGCAGATTTCACTTGTAGCGACTCTCATTTTCACTGCATTTTATGCCATGGCAGAGGAAGCTCAGCCCTATTACTTCATCTAGTCAAAGAGCACACAGCGTGAATCACTGGCAGGATGTTCTTCCCATTACAGAATGGAATAAATAAGCTGGTACTTTTTTAGTGCATGTGCTCAAGCAATTAAAAAAGAGAGTCTTGTGAGCAAATCTATGCAAGGATTCAGCTCACCTGGATTCACAGACAGGTTCTCTTCCAGTCTCCACATGACTTTACAAGTCCCTTAATTCCCTGAACAAACCCAGACCCCTGCTCTTTAACTTCCTTACTTTCTTAATGCACATCTTCATATAAAGAATATCTCAGTAAATGGCAATGTGCAACCTCACATACAACATAATCCCCATCTCAAATGGCACTTATGACCCACTGTCAAACATGAAAGTTATATTTACTGATATTAAAGGCAGGAATTAACATTCTTAGATAATTTCCAGGAAGCTTGTTTAAAGCTTTTGCTTCTTTCTATTTCATGATCTGCCTTTCTCCTGTAAATATTAATGACTAATTAAAAATGGCAAGCTAAACTTTCAGTAAATATTTCCTGAAAATTACTGCATCTCACTAGCAGCACCTTATTAGTGCACCTCCAGATTTATCACTGACAGATCAGTGATATCTGTATTGCAATCAAAGGGTTTTATCTAATTTGGGCAGCAACAAACTCCTCCCAGGAGCAGCCTCTTCAAAGCTTAATTCTGAAGGCAGGCCAGCAGTTGGTTTTTGGCATTCTAAAGGTATTTTTAAAAAGGCAAAACAGGGAGTGAATGAGTGATGCTCATTTTGCAGTTTTGGGAATGTTTTTATGCTGCATCTTGCAGTCCCTGTCTCCCCACCATCCGGATCCATTAGCCTTCATTAGGTTCATGGTGCAAAAATGCTCCCTGCAGCAACACAGCGCTGTGTCTGGATCAGCCGCTGCAGGAGCTGGCAGCTTTCCAGGGCACTTTGGTCCTGCTGGGGCTGCTGCTGCCCCATGAGCTCACCTGCAATTAGCTTGTCCTGCAAACACAAAGCGTGCACAGAGCACAAGTGCCAGGAAACTCCTTGCCTTGAAGCCCCACTAGATGAAATGGCCAGGTAAGGAATAGTTTCAGCTGTCTCAAATCGAGATGGACTAGAATAATTTGCATTTCTAACACACATCCTGGGGGACGCATCAGAAGTCACTTAACTCTACCACCCTTTCATATGCCTTAAAGTGAGTATTTTTAAGAGGAATCATTATCTCCCCCATTTATAGCAGGAAGCACATCAGAAACCAGTTGAACGCTATTACCTCAGGCCTTGTTGTAATGCAAAAACTAAACTACAGGCAGAAAAAAATAACAGGGGGCAGAGATGGCAGACAGTCCCATT
>NW_010580289.1:43949-93948 GCF_000705375.1 Tinamus guttatus
AATGCTTCTGTTTGCAACATTTTGCAATGGGAAAGAAGGGCTCTTCACTTTGTCATTGTGTTTCCTTCCTGTGCATCACCAGCACCCTCCAAGCCTGGTAGCTTTGAGTCCTGGGGATGGCTGGGGGAAAAGAAAAGAAGTTTCCTGTGGTTGCCTATTCAGTGGAACGTTAGTATTTTTGGAATACACTCCTGGCCTCAGTGTCTCAAACGCAGCCTGTAGCTCACGCGATGGAAAGATTTAAACCTTCTGAAACTCCTTTCCATCTCTTTCAGAGACTTACTACTTGTAAGATGAAAGAGCACCCAACTGGATGTAAATCTATTAAAATCCAAAACATAGATATTGCTCAGAAAAGAGATACTACTGTCCAAAAGAAAACAGTTTTTAAAACTGACTCCTAAGAAAGCCTATGCATTGGTCATGCACATCAGCAATCCTTCTCCATAACAGCGCTCAAACATCTATGGAATGAAATGCTGCTTCTCAGAGAGAGATCGCCTGGGTGTTCAATCACGCAAACATCCACGCTGCAAGAACGTTATTATAAGAAGTGTCGTAAGTAATGGATACCACTTATAAAGCATTTTACATTCAGAACAGATTGCGCCTCTGGTGCAGCCTTACTCTCCAAGAAGAATAAGTTTTAGTGCCCATTTGATGGCATGAAGAAAAGGAAGGATACCACTGGGAAAGCAGTAGGAATCCTGACATAAGGTTTAAGTAGTGCAGAGCAAAACAAAAACATTTTTAATTGGATTTCTCAAGTACTATGAACAATCAGTTGGGTTCTTGGCCTATGATGCAGGTTTTGCTGGTCAATATTTTCAATCATGTGATTTCTATTCCTGTATAATGTAACCAAAAGTTTGTCTTTTCAGAAGACATCAATACTTTTTTTTTTCCTCTAAGTAATTTTTCTTTATCTTGAAATGATACATTCTGTGTGATTTGATTATGAAGTCCCTAAAACTAAAATAATAAAATTAATACTAAAAGACTAAAAATAAACCTATTTTCCTTTTTTTGCCCACTTTTCTTTCCTGCCTCTCTCATCATTAAAGGCAGTAGATCTAACCTAGATAAAGAGAAGCAGAGGTCATTCACTAATTCTGTCCTGTGCAATTTTTCAAAATTGCAAATCTGCTATATCCTGATCCTTAAAAGGAAGGAACGATAAGGACATTTGTAAAATAAAAACTGTGGAGAAAAAACTACATTTCACAAGAATATGCTCAAAAGGCACCCTTGAAATGCATTTCATTTTTGTAATGTCTCAAATGCTGTTCCACTGCCAAACTAGTCACTGTCTGAGACATGGTGGCACAAGCAGCGTTGCAAAATACCATCTTATGGTCATCTTCCCTTCAGTAAAGGGAACTACAAATAAATGACTCAGAAAGCAGCCGGGAATGAGGATGTATCACCAACGGGGTTTTATCAACATTATTTGTTAGAAGAAATAACTCTCTTAACAACACATCACCAGTGACTAATTTCAGGGGGTCAAGGTGATCTTTGCCTTCCCCTGCGTTGAGTATTACTCTTCTCTAAAGAAGTTCAGAGGTTAATGAATAAAGTGCCGGCAAAGAAGAAATGAGACTAAGGAAGAAAACGCTCGTTCTAGGGCTCTGCTATAAATAATGCTCTCATTAAAATTCTGCCTTGGAAGAAAGGCAAGTCCATTAGTCTAGGAGCTAATTTTTACTGGCTCCTTAGATGTATGCATATTAAAAATTCAACTTTTATAATTGCCAGCCATCAACCACCAAGTCAGTGCTGTTCTTGGCGTTTTTAATTATTTACTTCATTTGCATAGACACTCCAATTTATGATCAACCATTTAGTTATCAAGGGACAGTTTTAGTAATTCCTCTTTTACCGTTTTATTTATTCCTTTGGTATCCCCAGCACGAGCTTCCTCGCGGGAGGGCCTGCTTGAGGCCAGGGCTGGGGGGAGAGCTCCCTCCCCTGCACCGCAGCCGCCGCCTCCTCCTCCTCTTCCTCCTCCGGTGCTCCGCTCCGGCTCCATCCACGGAGGCTTTTTACAGGCAGGATCCTGGGGAGCAAAGTGCCCAGTCTGCCACGGAGAGAACCGAGAGCCGCGGCCCGACGGGCGGGATTTCCTCGCTGCGTTCGGCCTGGCGACGGACGCCTCACGGAGCCTCGGGGAGGGCGGAGGCAACGACACCGGTGATTCCAAACCAATCACTATTACAGTGCCTTCACAGTGCATCAGATAGACAATTTGGAGCCAAAAACATATCAAAGCCATAATACATTCTGTTTTTGTTTGCACTTTTTTTTCCATCATTTCTTTTATATCCCCTTGCCTGCCGACACCCCTGCTTTCTCTTCCTCCAGCACTCCTGCTTTCATCTTTTTTAGTCCACATCCCTCATTCTCACTTGATTTTACCTCTCTATCACCTTTTCCTCTGCTAACCCAGCACCATCCCTAGCTACCCAATAAACATGACTTTTCCTACTCTGTTCCCCTCCTGCATTCCCATGTCTCTTCTCAAAAAATGGCACAGCAGTACTGACAGCGCGCAGAACAAGTTCTACCTAATTTGTGCCAGCCTGGAGCCGTCTCATCCATCACTCGGCCTCCTCTCGCTCCCAGCAGCGGGTCACACACGGCACGACGGGCCACGCAGCACGAGGACGGGGGCAGCGAGCCAGGAGACAACGTGGCAGAAGACGAGGCCAGGCCCTGCAGCCCAGCACAGCCCAATATAGCTGCCATGCAGCACGTCTGGCTGCCATATGGGACATTTCTCACAGGGACAGTACTCTATATACTGGCATATAGAGTATGCCTGCCCCCCAGGAAGGCAGCAGCACCTACTGCTATCCCGCAGCATCTTGTGTCATCCTGTCACCATATATCAGGTTCAGATTTCACTTGTGTACATGTTTCTTGTTTTACTTCACACCATCTTATTAAAAGAGGCATTAGCAGCTAGACCTAGGTAGAAGTAGGTACTGACAAGATGTTTGTTGGAGGAAATAAAAGATTTTTTTTTTCCCCCCCAAAATAAGCCTGGTCAGGAAGAAGGTTCACTTAAATGAGCCAACTGAGACGTATATGGTAAAACAAAGGTGAAAAAAATCACATTTTAAATCATTTGGGCCCTTCTAAATCCTGAATACTTTTCCATTCGAAATCTTTCACACATTTACATTTAAGAAAACTTTTAGAAACAGAAAAATAGATCCAAGGTACCAAAGGGAAACATTTTGAAATTCAGAAGACATTACAGTTTGATTTTTCAGAACTGAGATTTATCCAAGTACAGAAGCACAGAATATTTTTCCATCTAATGATTTTTTTTGTCCTAGTCCAAGTTGGGAATATTTTTTCAAAGCCTCAGAAATGTGAGTTTGATTATGCAAACCAAGGAGGGATCTTCCTTTACTGCTGCCTAGAGACCCAAAAGTATGGCAGGAGCTTGCAGAGTCCTCCCTGAGAGCCAGCATTTTGGGGGTGAAGCACCTTCACTATGAATTACCAAGTGAAACGGCTGCTGCGGGCAGCACTTGAGTCACGGCACCGCTGTGAAAGTCACGGTGGGAGCCGGAGCCGGTTCAAGTCGGCCGTGCCAACAAGCAGATGCATTCCCAGAGCCCCAGAGCAGCAGCTCCTCTGCAATGCAAGAATGGCACAAAGCAGCAGGCAGAAGACTCCAGGTTTTTAGAAGAAACTTCCCAGCAGGACACGAGAGGCACATCGAGAGTGGAGCCTATAGAGCCAAAGAGTAAAGAGCAAAGCTGAGATTCGATGCTTCCTGCTAAAGAAATTGTTGTTTCCCTTTGTGATGAAATTCTCTTTCAGGAGGTTGTTCTCAAGCAACAGTAAAACATGGTTTGGGTTGAGCTTTGTAGCACATTCTTAATCCCCATCAATTGTATTGAAAGCTATACGCAGCAATAATTGCATTTACTCTATTGATTCAACTATTGGAAATCTGAAGCTTTTGACAAAATGTTTCTTCTTATTATGCCATTTCTGACAGCTCAATATTGCTGAAAATAAATAGTAGGCAATTATTTTAATACACTCTTACAGCACATTACTTTAGAAGATTGTTCTAAATTCCTAACGACAGAACCAATTTACCTAAACAGTAATTTTTAATATCAGTATGGATTAGTCAGGTATGCTAAAACATGGACAGAAATAGCAACTATTTTTCTAATTGTTTTCTGAAATTAAGAAAAAAATGGTCTGCTCTTGAACAAATCAAAATATTGAATTTTACACCACGAAAACAACAGCTCCTCATTCCACACGTTTACTAGTGTGGTGATATTCACGGAGAAGTAGGCGACATTCAGAAACCTGACAGTATTTGCAACCCACACTACCCACATCTCAAGGCTCCATCATTTCTTCTAAGCTGTATGTAAAGATACTTGTAAAGAAACAAGACTTACAGAAAAGAAAACCAGTATTCTGCTTTCTTTTGTCAACAAGTGCTGACGGTAAGCCACTGTTTCTGCAGTTCTGTAATTTTATGCCTCTATGTTAGGCAGATGTTTATCTAAATCATTTAAATCTGCCTTTTCTTATTTAGATATATTTAGTATTAAGGGATTCTTCCTAAGTAACAGCATACATTAAAAGTTAATTAAGAGGAAGTTAAAAGGGGAAAGAAAGTAATTACATTTTTCATATCCCCAGCAGACAGTTATTTCATTTTGGCAGGTTAAAAATTAAGCAAGTTTGGAATGAAGATCTGAATACTGGCAACGTATACTTTTAACAAAAACTTTTATTATCTACTTCCATATATATGATGGGGAAATATAAATTAATTAGGAAACAAAATCCATTTACTAACATCAAGTGGGACCAGGAAGAATACAAACTGCTTTGTTGATTTAACAGTTTTACACAACTAAACTTTTCAGAAGTGGTACCTCTAAATCAAACGATGTACATTTGCAGCCCAACAACCCAACCCTTTGTGAATCACTGCAAAACAAACACTTCAGTTTTTTTTTCCCCCCAACTATTATACAGTCTCCAGTAAACAAAACAAACACTATTTGATGGCTTCAGTTTTTTTTCCCCCAACTATTATACAGTCTCCAGTAATAATACCTTTATCATTTTATGTTTAATAATACAATTATTTACTTTCAAATATCTGTTAGTGCTTCAGAGAGAAGATGTGTTTAGAAAAATACATGTACGTGTCCTCTGCACACACACGGGCCTTCTAACCTAGAGGGACGTGCTGTTGCTCTCTCATTTATAGAGGGTCCCACTCCCCTGCAAACCCTCCATGTGCCCTAAACCTACAACATGCGATCGTGGCGGAGGCTCCTCTGGCCCTCACCCTTAACCCAGAGCATGGGGTACCCAGCACCAGCCCTGCCAGGACCGTGGCCAGGACATGAATTGTGGGACTCGACCCCAGTTTCCCTCGCTGGTGCTGGGCGGAGCTGCTGCTCACAGGTGAAAACGGGACCATGGGTATCTATTCTAGTCACCCACGGCAGGAGATTATGCACAAAGGCTCCGTCACTGCTGAATACTGCTTCTCGCATATCAGTTTTGTCCCAGGGTTTTCAATCCGTGCATGATAAATGTCTTCTTTTTGAAAGATTATTGCTTCTCCATAACGCAGTTTTGAGGGAAAAAATGGTGGGGGGAGAAGCAATCAGCTGAGTAAGAGACTGGCATGTAAAATACTGCCATTTGCAAAACACTGGCCTGAAACGCACTCGCAGGCAGGGAAGCTGAGCTCCAGCCACAGCAGAGGACGAACAGGAATGCAGGAATTACTTATTTCTTTTTGGGGAAAAGGAAAAAGCTAAATTAACTATAAAATCAGTGTTTACCTGTAAATCCTTTCCATCCTGCAAACCACTGCAAGTGATGCAGGAGCAGCCTGAAAGACTAGTGCAACCTTCCAATCTGCAACTCCATGCACTCTTTTCCCGCAGTGCTGCAGGTGTGCTGGTGGAGAGGCTCACTGGATAAAAGGATCTTCCACACAAAGCTCTTCCGTAATCTATTTTCCTCAAGGCATGAGGCCATTGCAGAGAAATAAAATAATAAAAATAATAATAAAAGGCCATTTAAGACATAATGCCATTAGCTTACAAGATAAACAGGATATAAGGATGTTAATAACATCCTTATCATTTCACTGCAATTTTGTGCTCTTTTTGGCTGAGTTTCTGCCTTAGTTTGCAGCTGCTTTCACAACTGGAGCATTTGATACCGTGTACAGCACCTGCCACAACAGGGGTCTGATCTGTCAAGAGAGGTGCTAGCATAACACCAACTAAACAAATTTAGCTATTATTTTTAATTAACCTGGGTATTGTGTGGCCAGTGGTAAGCTAGTAGGAATATTATTACACACACACTAAATTGCTTTCTTCTAATGACCCATTTGTTTTATTCCTGCCTCTTTCAAAAAAGCGATTAAGTTGAAAACGACCTTTTGAAGATTGTACTTGCAGACTGATCTTTTCATTTTTAATTACTTACTTTGCTTTAATTGTTACATTAGGAACTATTAAGAAAGCAGCCAGCTCCATAATCAATAATTTAATTAGAGTTTTAGAAGCAAGAAGTCAATGCAAATGTTATTTTGCAGTCAGACCTTTCCCAAAGCTTTTGAAAGAACTTGACTCCCATTTTCTTTCAAAGTCACATTGGTGATATAAAAATTACCCTCATACCTATTGTAATATATCAGGCACACACATTATAGGTACATATGGCCGGTCAGTATGGAGTTCAGATTCAGGTCACTCTATTTGCTGCCCAGATGGGAAAAGAGCCAGTTTTTCTCACTTCATTTCTAAATAATCAGCAACACAACCGAATGCCATTACGCTGCACATTTTAGGAGACCTTACTCCTTATATTGCTTGCCAGAAGCCACAAGTGTGCAAGTGTTTACTGAAATCTGCAGCCAGACTTTTCCCCTGGCTAGGCCTTCACATATTTTACATTTATCTATTTATAGCTCTCTAATTGCTACTAATATGCCCAGATAACCAGCGGCAACTGAAAATTGATCCGCTGCAATTTTACAACGGATGAAATCCGATTCAATCAGTGGTGAATTAATATCCTCCCCAACTGCCCAACACCCTCCTTGCAAGCCTGTGATCTGCAGCGTCCGTGATCCATCCCTGGGAGCTGCCAACTGCACGCGCCGCAGCCCGGAATGTCAAATGTCCCTTCATAATTATAGGCACGCAGTGCCCACAACGGGCCCGGGCAAAACTACCCCAAGAACCTAGGACAGGAGGGACTGGAAATGGATGAGAGGGCACCTCGAAGCACAAGAGAAACATCTGTGGAAAGCGTAAAACCTTGCAGAAGGGAAGGGTGGTTGCAAAGGATCGGCTAGGAAAGAGGGAGGCCCGTGCATGGATGTGCTGGGACATCTGCGAGCTGGGCAAAAACTGGGATTTTGAAGCCAGGGACAACTTGTTGGAGAAGCTGCCGAGAAGGAGCCATTTATAAATTTTGCACAAATCAGGGGGCAAGCTGCAAATTAAACTGCAGAACTGTCTCGTCTTCTCCAAGATTTCTCTTCGAAATGAGTCAAAAAGGTAGCTTTTTGTCAGAGTGGAGGCGAGGCGTAGGAAGACAAGGTCTCAAAGGGCTTCCCTTCTGTTTGCCAAGGGATCCTGAAGGCCAATGGACAGGCCCTTGTGTGTCAATGAACAGGTACAACTTAATAATATAATAATTATAACCTCTTAAGAGCCACTAATTCACCTGGAGCTTTACGGAACAAGATAACTTGTCTGCTCTGAAGTGCTTACACTCTAATTTAAACCTAGTTTAATGGGGAAAAAAGCCCGTGAGATCAACTGATTACACAGTTTGTTAAACTTTGGATTTAACAGTTTGATTTGGGAATGGAGTCAGAGAAGCAAGAAGGAAGAGGGACAAGTCAGGAAGGGAAGTACCAAAAGAATGGGCTGAGTTAAAATTCCACTTTGGGGTTATTCTTGGGACAGCAGCCAAAGAGGTTTTGAAGGGTAATGGTTTTCCTGGCTGACAGGGAGAAAACAAACAAAACAAGAACACAGACTATTACTCTCCTTGCATTTGGGTCAATTGACCCTAATTGCAAAGTTTATTTGAATTGGACTTTTTGGTAAAAGTTATTTTGGAGAAAAGTCAAATGCAGCATTTTTTTTAAACTGCCACTAGGCACACCAGGCTGTTTTCCAATCATTTTTCAAAATTAGAAAGAAAGCAAACTCTATTTCTCCTTACTAATGTTTTTCGTTCTGAAAGAATAGGCACTACGTCTCTACGAAAGTTTCCCAACCACATATATATCTAAACCTCCAGAAATATTACTTCTTGGATGAAACACCATATTCACAGCTACTCGGTTCTTTATATCATACATTATCGCATAAACTCCTTCTTGTATAGTGACAGGGTGTTTTGAAATGCAAACCCATTACTTACACATACATAGAACAAAATCAAGAATACAAAATGCAAACTTCTTATGGAAGTCTTCGTCACCGGTGACAACTCCAATCTCTGACCTCTTTTTCAAGAGCTTTGACTTGAACCTGTCAAACCCCTTCTAAGCGACTCATCCTGTTCACCCACTCGGCTCATGAATTCATTTCTCCTGAGCTCAAAAGGTTCAAAGAAAAGTGTCAAATCCAATACTCAACCACTGAAATTCTGCCTTTTTTTTTTTTTCCCCCTCCCTGTAAATTTGGAAGCTCTGGTCCCAGACCCTAGGCTGGTGCGTCTTTCGTTTGCCTTTCAAAGTCCTTCTGGCAGCACAAAACCATAACTGTATCCTGGAATAATTTCCTTTCCAAATGTACAACTCTTACATAAATTGATTCACTATTCATTCACTATGAAGTGAAGAGTAAATGGGTTAAGACCTTAGTACCAGGGGCAGACAGGGAGCGTTTGAGCAGCTGAACCTTCAGGGTAATGGAAAAATGCAGCAAAACCCAGGGGTTTCGACAACCCCATGCCATTTTTTCCCCACTCCCATTGATGCATGCACTAACCATTAAAGGCCGCCACGCTGCCTTGGGGCTTTTAACTTTGCCTACAAACTCCCATCGGTGATAAAATATGATGCACAGACTAGAACTTGCACCTGGTTGCTGTTTGCTGAGCTGTCTTGCCACTATTTAAGCTGTCCGTGACCCGAACAGCAAGAAGCTTGACATGTTTGAGGCCTTCCTGTTTGGATGTGAGGGACATTACTTGGATAGCAGGGTAGGAATGGGATCGTTTGGGTTATTGCCAGCAGCCTGCTGAAAGAGCAATGTAGAAAAATGTGCTAGAAAAAAGTGTGTAGAAAAGTGCTTTTCTTAAAATGCTGAGCTGAATTGCAGAGGACATGATGAAGTCAGAACTGTATCCTGCATAACTAAAAAAATTAAACTACAAGTAATCACGTATCAGTGATCAGAGAGTTCAAAATGAAAAGAAAGTTCTGAACACCTCTTAAGCTTAGTATTTCACTGAATCGAACAGAAAAGCAGAGCAGTACAGGAACCTACCTTTGAAATGGCTATGCACTGGCTGAGCTTTATTCATAATACCACTAAGAGGAAAGGGACAGTTTAGCCAAAAACACCTGCAAGTTTTCCCAAGTGCAAGCCAGGCATGATCAGCAAATCCTGACTTCTCAAGGACAGCGACTGCACAATGACAAAACCAAAATCTCCACCTGGAGAACCTGGCAGCTTCCAGATCAGAACGCAGGTGAGACAGCTACTAAATCAGCAAGTTTCAAACATGCAGAAGGAAAAATGGGAATTTAAGTATTTTAATATTTAGCATTTTATCTGTCAGGAGGAGCAAAGATTCAAAGCTTGGCTCAAATGTTATCCAGACAAGTTTGACTGGCCTCGAAAAATTGCTCATCAACGTGTGGGAGAGAGTTGAATGGCAGAGAGCTTATCACGAGCAGAATTAACCCAGGCAGGTGAAGCTGTGCTCGTGGGGTCTCATGTTCTTTTACACCTCTCACATTTATCACTGGACAGATTTTGCAATTCATGAGTTGGGATGCTCACTCTGATGTGTCAGCAAGAAAATATTCTGGTGAAAAGCCAGAATATGCTTGTCTTTCTACAAAGCTGGCATAAAGAGAAATGAATCCAACAGCTTATCCTGGCATGAGAACTGTCAGCTTTACTGGCAAGAAATTCCTACCAATGAATTGCAGCCTCACAAGCATCCAACCTACTGGGAGTCTGGCACAGCATTAAGATAATTCCAACCCCAATCCAACCCCTATTCAGTATTTCTTCCCAGAAGGTTTGGAAAGAATCATAATCATGTAAATATTATTTGCTTTTCTGTGTTCTCATTTCCCTATAGGTGAAATACATTTTAGTTTTAAAAACGACTGTGAATGTGTCAGATTTTGTGAACTATTCAGTCTGACCCTATCTCACCTACAAAGAAAAAAAAGAAAAAAAAATGCCACATATTTTCAAAGTCTGAAGGCTGCATTACATCTTGGTAATTACAAAGATTTATGTTCCATTCTGCCCCAAATCTAAAGCTCTTCGTCCATTCAACTTGCCCAGCTTTGACTTACAGTTTTCTGCATCCATTATCTTTAATAATAAAGAGCTGAATAATTGAAGAGCAAGATGGGATTAATATGAATTTAATTTATGAGAAAACAAACCAGAGTATGATTTTCATGTTTCACTAACATTATCTTTATATGTACTCCTTAATACTAATTGATCTCACAGAGGTGAAAAAATATTCTGTTTCAAATGAATGGGAGAAAAACATTCATCACCTTTCTGGAGGGAACAGTTAATATTGTCCAATGCTTAGAGGGAGATAACATCTTCACAGTGATTTCACCACTTAAATGATACTTCAGTGTGAGCATGTGTCTGAAATCTGCCAGATTCCCCAAGCAGAGGGGAAGCAGTTCAAAACGCCACACGCGATGTTCTCTTTTGGCTAAAGTACCTTAGTGAAAGTACCCACTGCTGAAAAATAGTGATGAGAACTAAAATCAAGCAGGCTTTTACCAAAAGTTTATCATCAAAAACACTTTTACATTTATTAATTTGTTTTGAACTTGTCATTACTGGAGACACTTGGATGATAAACTTCCTTCCAGAATTTATGGAAAGCAACACAAAATAGATGTCTGTTTCTCTATTGAGCTTTCACTCTTGCTTATATTTCAATAATTGTTTTACTTTTGAATTATCTATATTTGGCCATCAAAAGTTCTTAGAAAGCAACGCATTTAAGATTGTGTTGATTGGCTTAATTTTAACTTGTGCCTTATGCCCAAGAAGATGAGCATTAAAGGACCTTCTATGCAGTCCATCTGTATGATCCTTAAACAGGAACTGCCTAATGAGCACCACTAACACCTCACTGCCCTTCTCACAGCAGGTTTTCTTGCCCTGGGTTTGCACAGCCCTGATGCCAATGTCAATGAACACACAGCAAGAGCTCTTGGACTCCCTCCCCTCCAAGCCCTCATGCGAATGCAGCCTGCCCTACTCTGTTAGGGAAATGCTAAAGCGACCACAATACCAACCGAATCAACAGATGGGGAGTCTCAAAAGTTGCTGTATGAGTTGCTCTGTACACCTCAACAGCAGCAATAACTATTGAATTTTCTGACAAGGGAAAAAAAAAAATTCCTCTCCCCTTGTTCTTGCATTCTGCTTGAGTGGGATTTACATATCTGGCCTGTGAAGCAGCAGGGACAAACGCAATCTGCAGCGCAGTCCCCTGTTAACGCTGAGCAATCCACTTATACCCGTAGCAAAGAACGAAGGCAGAGGAGAACAGAAGAGATGCAGAATTTCTGACACCACCTACAGTGACATATTCTGGAGAAAACAATGCATAATTCATGAGAAATCAGCACTGAAGCCTGGAAAGAATCCCTTTCAAAGGGAGGATAAACACATTAGACCTCCCTGTTTTTGCAGCTTATGTTTCTCCTGTGCCAGGCTTCCTCATTTCTTTGCGCACAAGCTAAGGCACACGCCAGCACGTGCAAAAGTAGCCACAGAAAACCTACCTGCAGCCGCTCTGCTCCTTGAACCAATTCAGCCCCGCGTGCAGCAACACAGTCTTCCCAACCCACAGCACCAAGTGCTAAACCCAGCACCACCAAACCAAGCCTGTTTATTTGGTGACACAGACATATGTCCATTTGATGCACTGCGAGGACTCAAACATCTCAGAAGCCAAGGAAGTGTTACACGGTGATCTTCTTAGTTGGGGTTAATACAGCTCGGTTAATACCCCATTGCCAAATCACTCATCATCTACCTCAATTTTAAATCGCGTTTCCTTTCTCTGCCATGGTACGCACCGTTACCTTGCTCGAAGTTGAGGGAGACCAAGCCCCAGATTGCTACTCACCATCCTGGAGTCCCAGAGGGATAACGTCTCATCAGCACAGGTAGTGAGAATGGTGTTGGAGACCGGAAAAACTCCACGCTACTGAGTGAATCCTTACGGCCACGCAGAGCGTGCTGGCATCTCACTGCAAAAGCAAACAGAACCAGGAATATAGTGCTTGACATTCAGGATAGCAAGAACAGGACAAGCTCAGGTAAAAACAACAGACTTAACAAGTTTTTCCTAGTTGTTACTTGCAGAGCTCAGGGCCCACCACTGCCCTGGAGGCAGATATGGACGAGGAGGAAGCCTCTTCGATCAGCAAGCTCATTAACCTCACTGGATGCAGTGTAGAGGCAGTTCTTGGAGGATTCTCTGTCAAACCTCACACAAGGAATTAGCATCTGCTTGTTTGTTTTTCTCTCCAGTCATGTAAGTATTCCTACACACTCAGTCTCTTGAAAAAGGAAAATATTCCAAAGGACAATGAAAGTCTATAAATGAGTATGACACAAAGCAGCCACTTCTCTCATTTGAACAATGCAACACTTTTTGTGAAGAGATGTGACTGCGATATGAAGTGGGGACCCTGTACAGTTGGAGACATAGATCCATTCTCTTGTCAAAAGGTGCTACTTAAACCTCTGTCAACATCCTGAACTTAAACAGCTGAATAAAAACACTCCGCTGAAATCCAGAGCGAGGCTGCAGGGTTTTTGCTTTATTCAGTACTACAAAACTCCATCTGCTGCTGCTGACACAGGGCCCAGTTTCACTGCACCCAGCTAGTGGTTCATTCTGCATTCCCATGGAGAGGTAAAAAAAGAAAAGTGAGGTTCAAAGGATGTGAGTGAGGAAAACACTAACAAGGAAAGCAGCATTTTGCTGTCCTGCCTTTTCCCAGCTCATCAGCTATGCAGTAACACCCTGGAGGTTTTTGTTTCATTTTCTTATCTTTTAATGAATTTATTTCTGAGACGACACTGTTGAGCCATCCTAACTCAGGGTCTGAAGCTGGGAGGACTGAGACAGGAGCTGGGCCTTTTCCCCTTGGGAACGACACAGACCACAGCTGCAATTTTGCTGCAGTGTCCATCTGCATCCAAGAGCCAAAGCTGGGGATCCGGCCATGTGCTTATGAGCTCTTTGCCTGCTAGTTTTTTTCTGCATGTGCACTGCACGTGTCCTGATCCAGAGTGCAGGAGAGCAGAGGGAAGACCCCAAGGACAACCCATAAGACCAATACAGAAAATAACAAAAAATCTGATTATCCAAACTAAAGAGAAAGGCTTAACATCTATGTGAGCATGGCCAGCGGGGAAAGAGATAGGAAGTTAGGGGCAGCCCAGCACCAGTTGTGCTGTACAGCAGGCTCACACGTACAGGTATGTGTGAATCTCTGATTTCACATGGTATCTGATGGATGAAAGATCACCCAGCTTGCAGTGTCTGTACTATTAAACCTGCAAGAATGTACAGGTAAGCGTGCAGGGTATGGAAAAAGCTCATTAAGGTAAAAGCAGTAGTAGTTCCATCCTCTTTGTTCAACTAACTCAAATAGGAGGAAAAAAATTAGAAATCAACAACCCATCATAAATTACTAGAGCTTTCAGAGGTAGCTTAGAATTTTATTCCTTGCTCAAATGTCTTCAATTGTAGATATGCACCTCCCTTGAGCTGGCTGCCAAATATATCATTTGGGCTTGCAAATTAGATTACCAGGTGGCTATTAACTGAGAATTTCCTACAGGACTGTATTAAAGAAGTTGTCAGCAGAGGGAATTAAAGACCTGGCTTTTTTTTCCCCCTCCCCTCCTGCCTGCATGGAGGCAGGAGAGCTCTGGTGGGTTTTGTATCAAGAGCACTGAGATGAGACAAGGGCCGGGAGAGCCCAAGCATTTTGATGGACACTCTCCATCACTCAGCTCATCCCCACCGACGAAGCAGCAGGAGGGAGATAACTTGCTTCAGAGGAGAAATATCATCCAGGAAATACATCTCAAGGAAATACTAGATTCTACATGTATCATTTTGCAGAATCTATGTTTTTTCTATTATAGATAATACATTATACTATTTGGTATTATCCGTTATATAGAGTACCCGTGTTACTTTATCACAAGGGCTGATTTTCAACTATTCATAAAGTACTGTAGCTGTTAGAGCTCAGTGCCACTATATCTGATATTCATGACTGCTTGATATATGACAATAAAATAACTTGAATAGAATAACTTTTTGTTTCACAGTCTCATGGTAATGTTTTACACCACAGAATATGCCTTTGTCATCTCAGATCATATACTTTTATTTGTGTTAAGTTGGGCCTTTTTTTAAAAAAAAAGTGACCAATAATTTTTGCCCACTTGCTTCATTTTGTAAAGAAATTTGACTTGAAGCAAGTCTTGGGCATTTCCTGATAATCGCAACCCTGCCGTGCATTTTGGTGGATGTACTCTGCTCGCGCTTGGAAACACAAACAACTGACAGTTCACCTGGAAGAAAAGGGAATTTTTTCCCTGGATAACAGGATGTGCAAAGGGGTTTTAAAAAGGGGATGGAACAACATCTTCACTTCCTTAGGGAGCATTAGGAGAAAAGGTCATGGGAAAAGGAATGGGGGGGGAAAAGGCAGAAAGGAGTAATTTGTTTGCGAGTCCCTGACACAAGATATGGGCCATGCCAGGCAGGCAGGCTGCAAGAACAGGCTTGCGAGAGATTAATTAGGTGCCAAAGCTGGAAGGCCCACTCCAAATCCCTCAGCAAGGTGAAAATGGACTAACGTGATGGACCATGACAGCAGCAGAAGGGAAGGAAATGATTTGTGCTTCTCAACCAGGAGCATCAGGACTGCAGCCTGCCACAGGCCTCACGCGCTCTCCTCACCACCTCCGTATCAGCGCGCGCCAGCCATTGAGACGCAGTTCGTCCCTCTGGTAAGTGACCAAGAACGTCCAACTGCCACCTAAACTAAACTCGTCTCTTCTTCCAGCAGAGAATTTCAGCGGGTCTGCGTCTTGTGTACAAGCCACGCTTCAGTCAGAAACGGCAGCACCTTATCTAGATGCTGTTTTCATAAAGGATAACTGAGATCAAGGGTGGATCAGCCCGTTTTTCATGGGGACTCATAGTTCTACCCAACAGCTCTAGACTGCACGTGTTAGTATAAATCTAAGACAATTTCAATCATTATCTAATCCTCTCTGCTTTCTGTGAACATATAAGCTTGTGAATATCAGCTGTCTCTCAAAATTGTACTTCAGGAAGAAGGGAATCACTCATGAACAGCAGCTTTGGGGATTCACAGCCCCCATGTTCCTTAAAGCCAGAAAAAAGGAAGAAGACCCAAACATGCAATGCGGTGGTAGAAACCCTGCTCACTAATTCTGTATTTTACAGACTGCACACAACCTCAGACAGTGGCCCCAAAACTCCCCCTTTCCTCCCATTATCACTTTTTCAAGGAAGCCTTTCAGTTACCACATTTCCTTGCCTCATGACTAATCATCCTCAATGTTCCTGTTTCCCCTACAAAGTCAATCTGCCTAAAGTAGCAATGCACTTCAATAAATTGACCTCTATTTCAACTCAACAGGTTTAGATTTTTTCTTTAACTGGTTCAAACACAGACAGCCTGTCATCTTTGTAAGAAATGGACCTCCGTTACCAACATTGACCCCTTAAACAGTTATACCGGTATCAACATCTCTAGCGCAGCAAGGAAATATTTTGACTTGCTACATTTTTGCACTACCACCATACAAAGGTGCACTTCTGGTAAAATTGCCTCAAAAACACAAAACACAGGATGTTTCCACTCACGACTTTCATTGAGTATCACTGACTGGCATCTCTGCATGTTAGATGTTTTGTCAACTGTGTAAGAGCAGAAAAGACAACACAAACAGAGGGCAGATTTGTTCTCATAGCTGAAGAGGAGATTAAAAAAAAACCAAGCCCAAAGTATGAGAACGGAGACTTCTGAGCTGCTGCTCCCTGATGGCAACATTTTACAAGTGCCTGGTCCATATTTTTTCTAAATACTATCCAGACTGAAGCAGCCACAGTGCTCTGCACCAGCCTCATACTCACTGCCAAAGACACACAACAAATCAGAGTGACATGAGAGCGAACACCTTGGAAATTGGTTTGCTAGTTTAAAGAGTCTTAGAAAAAAGAAAAGAACAAAGAACAAAAATCACATTTACTAGCAATTAATGAAAATATGACCTTCCCTGCCTTCTTGATTCTTGCACACGTGTGGCTTCTGTGCTCAGCTGCAGTGGGAAAAGTAGGGGGCCACTGATAACAATTTAATGGTTACCTAATCATAGTCACTTTACTGCTGTACAATATTGGATCTCCTTTCTAGATTGGTGATTAAAAACACTTATAATCAATTGACATTAATGAGGTTTTAAGCATGGTGCTTCAAGTTGGCGCTTTTTTTTTTTTTTTTTTTTAACCAGCCACCTTTTACCTTCCGCGTAAAGAAACCCCTTAAATGCACTACCCCTCACAAACCGTATTGCCTCTTCCAACAGCAGCTTTCCCAAATTATCCATGGAACGAACCCTAAGCCAAACCTTCTTTTTATATCTGTTGAATAACAGTCTACTACATGAACTGCAATTACCATTAAACAAAATGTCAAGGGAAATTGTCCCAGAAAGTCACTATTACGAGCACACGCACCGCTCCTCTCAGGAAGTTTTGTGAGGTCACACAAGGATCGTTTTATCCCTACACAATTCTAACAGTTAGCAGGAAAATACTTCTAACAAAAACAAATCCGATCACTTTCCCATTAGGGGGTTTTATCTCCAAAATGTGTTTAAATTAGGCAAGGAACTTTCCTAGCCAAGATCAATGGACAAGTACAGCAAATGGGCTGGCTTAAGACATTAAAATGCCAGCTTGTTTTATGCTGTTATAAATGCATCCTATCATGTCTTTACATTTTATGACCTCTATTTTATTTCTAGGTAGCTTCACATATGACACCTCCAATTATTCATGTCAAGAATATAAAACTACCAGTATTTCAGGAAAAAAGTGCCTACCATCATTTATGACCGATTTTTTCTTCTTGACCCATTATTTCACTAAAAGTAACACATTTTATAAGACAGTGACATGTGGGGACACTTTATTTATAAAGTACATTTGTCTTTGAAAAGATATACGAAAGTATGATACTGTCAATACAAGCCACTCAGTTATTCCTTATCTCCAATAAATTGAAGGTATCTTCAAATTCTGAATATTCATTTGTGCCCCTTTTCCTAAATAGTGACTTCGAAAATGGAGCGCTGAAGTATATATTAGTATTTTTGTGAAAAGGTAGACCTTCCTCCTTCGATATTTATAAATACTTAGAAAGAAAGCATCAACTAAATCTCTTCTATGTGAAATTTAGCCTAGTACTCAGCACTCGTGGACCATATGAGTTTTTACCACCTCTTAGGAGTGCTGAGCACCGCAAGGAGCAATATCCGCATCTGAAAGCAGCCCTGTGCAAATCAGGTGTTCCCAGCGTCCAGCCCTCAGTTATTACATCGGAGAAATGAAACTATTTTATGTTATGCTTTAAATTGTCACCTGCCCAGTGAGTGGGAATAGGGATTAAGCAGGAAAACCTCCGGCCATGGCTCCCGGGCAAGCCGATGTCTTGGTCCTGCTCCCACAGCGAGGCCCCTGCCACCAGGAGCAGGATGAGTGCCGGGTTCAGGCTGACAGCTCCAGCCTTTGGTCCAGGGCACGGGGAGAAGAGCACGTAAAATGAGAGCGATTCTCCAAGCGGTGTGGACTCAGCTGATAAGTCAAAGGGTGAAACTTGTCCCTTTCCCTCTTGTTTCCTTTCCAGTCTGCCACTAGCACAGCCCAGGCTTAGCAAGGAGAGAACACCAAGCAAGTGGCCCTGTATGATATAACTTTTTTAGCCATAATTTCGATGTACATAAACAAACCTTCCTATAAACTCAGCAAGTTTACAAGGCTGCAATAAAATCTGGTTATAGCCTTATTTTCACGAGAAACATGAAGACTTCAGATCCTTACAGTTCAACTGTCACATTGTTCCACTTAAAACAATGATGCTCTGCTGTGGCTCAGATCACTTCTTTTAATTAGGAGGGCATCACTCATTAATTGTCACGCTTTGGTCTTGCTTGAGAAATCCACCACACATTTTAGAAAGCTGCAGTAGCTTATTTCTCAGAGCACAAGTTTCCTCTCTCAAATACAGCAGAATTTTTTTCCCCCTTAATTTCAAGGGGAGCTGAATCAGAAGCACAACTTTTCTTTTTCACCCATGTACAAAGCTCAACAAAACCAACATGAGCCCGTTTCAGTTCAGGCTGAATTCAGTGATTTTAAGGGCGAAATCCACCCTGTCAGGATGGCACCTGCCACCCTTTTCAGCCTTGCTTGCAATACAGGGTGGGCTTTTGCACCTGCTCAGGATGCACCTACATCCTCCCATGCACTTATTGCAAAATCCTGCTTTTTGGGAAGTTCCAAGGAAACACAACGGCGGTGCCCCCTGCTCCCACGCGGTGCCACCAGCACTGGCAGCACGTGGCCGTGCTGCCGCCGAGGCACCGGCGCGTTGTTAACACCCTGCTCGGGCAGCAGCAACATCCAGGAGAGCAGCAAAGCAATTTCTGTTGTGTTGTGCCGGCAATTTGCTTCATCTCCAGGGATCCTGCCTCCTTACGTATTTCGCTGTTCTAAAATTACTTTGTCCTATTTCTATAACTTGAAAGAGCCTTTTTGGTAAACGCTGCCCTGAAAGGGAAAATTGCACATACCTGAGAACATGCAGAGTACAAAAAAAGCACGTGCAAAACAGAAAAAGAGGGCAAAGTACTGCATTAGATGCAGTATAACAGCTTGAGCTTCAGATTCAGCAAGTTCTAGCAATGAGGAACATTTGGTCAAAATTCCTCTAATAAATTTATAATTAACTGGCAGAAAGCAACTCTCTGGGCTGAATTTTCTTCTCCAGTGAAGTTGGGTAACTTCCAAATAATCATTGTCCTTGAAATATTGTTCTATAAACGCAGGCAAAAGAGGTTTCAAAACTTCATGCCTTACCTTTGAAGCTAAATTGCTTATTTGTCTCAATTTCCTGTAATTTATGTAACAGAACATATATTACCAGAAGGGAAGGCAATTACAACACCACAGTTATTTGTGAAGAGAAAAGACCCTTCTAAGAGCTCTACTATATGTATTTCAGTAGCAGCTCTGTATTTGTTCAGTGCATGGAAACTTCCACTACTACGAATTACTAAAAAGAAAAATACTCAGAGAAAAACCATAAAGGCAAAATTTTAAGGACACACTGGTTGCTATGGTGTTGAACACAGACTCGGCTGCCTGATGCTACCCTGGGAACACCAAAAACCCTTATTTTCCTCCGTTGATTATTGAGCGTGTTTCTGCACGGAGCGCACACGGGTGATGCCGATTTGGGCTTCACAGAGCCAGAGACCTTTGCAGGTACCTTTCCCTGCTAGAGCTGCTTAGCAAAAGACAACAAAAAAGGACTTTAAACTACTTCTTGTTTTCTTTACCTGATTCAAATACTATCCAAAACTTGGACCTATTCTGATAAATATTAAATTATGACTGACAACAGATTCATGCGTTTCACATGAGTGGAAAATGCAAATTACAGAATTAACATGCTTTTGTTGAAAGATGTGAAGAAATAACAGCATATACCACTAATCTTTGTCTCTTTTTTTTTGGCTTGAAATGTGAATAGTGAATCTGCTAATTACCATAATGAAGATTTAATCGCATAATATCTTACATTTCTCTGAACAAGTAAGTGCTATGTAAGAAATGAAGAATTTCGTGTTTGTAATATTTTCTGCTGTGGGAAAAGGGTTTTCAGTGTGCAACCAAATTAAATAAAGATAAAAGAAAACAATAAAGCATCAGATCTCTGAAGACTTGAGAAAGGTTTACAAGATGTTTTTGTTCTTTTCCAGTTAATGGTATGGTTTGATATCAACATAATTAAACATATATAATTGTAGAGGATACCCAAGATAAATACCATTGTACAAGAACAGTAGCATCCACAATTACAAGATCATACTGATTTCTAAAGAATATAGTAAAGCTGTAGAATCCTTTGGAGATAGAGCTGGAACTAACCACATCCTGACATATAAATATTTTCTTAAAACACTCAGCTGGACCAGGACCAGAAGATACACCACTTAGCAAAATTTAGCCTAAAAATAACAAGAGAAATTAGCATTTCCATAGATATCTCAACAGAAAGGCATGTTTGGCGTGTGGCTGCCCTGCACTGAGTGACAGCAATAAGGGAGGCCAGGGGGGCCCCAGCGCCACCGCTGCCACCTCCGTCCGCGCTCACCACACTGGAGGGTCCCTGCCAGGACTGTCTTTAGGCAGGAGGGCAGAACTTGTGTAACACTTCAGTTGGTCCAAAAAAGACAGCTAGATTACAGTTTAAATAGCAGGTTTGCAATATAGCATGTATACTTTCACATTAGATTATAAAATATTTTGTATTACCTTTTACTGTAGGGATTCAGTTGAACTCTGCATCCTCTCCAATTTTCTTTAAAATCCCCCTAGAGAGCACCTGGTTGTTGGTGGCATCAGGCATTCTCGGCTGAAGGTAACAACAGTTGCAAAACCCTCCTTTCCACCAGCCTTCAAGAAAACTTTGTTAATTTACTGCAGCTACTTTAGTTGCAAAAGCAGCATCTTGGTTTTGATCTACTTAAATTATTTAAGAATTCAATTGTTTTATATTACTTGAAATGTTGATTCATTTGGAACCCAGCCTTCCCTCAAGATGCCTTTGGGAGGGCGGCACGGAGACCTTGGCATAACCACCCACCGCAGGGTCACGGGCAGCGATCCAGGCACAGGCTGCCCTCGGGGGCACCCCGCTGCGCTGCGATGCCTAGATTGTTCCTTGACTCTGTGTCTGTGTGTGTGTATATATGTATATTCCTGTTGAACTGCCAAAGATGGGAGCACCAGCAGCCACTAGGCTTTATTGAAAACCACAGCTTTATTTCATTAAACAATTACCTTCTGTTCCCTGCAGGCCTCTGGTTACTGGATAATCAGACAAGCCCAATTTCAGTAATAATAAAATAACTCTAAACCACTTAGGCCAACGTGAAGGGCTGCAGAAGGGCCCGAGGACACGTTTTGCTCAGCACCTCTGCAGCGGGAGCCGCAGTGGCCAGGGGCAGCACTTACCCCCTGTCCCTTCTCGATCTTGACCAAAAAAAATCCTTTTTTCTCCTAATCAATCCCAGATTTTACTGCTGTTGATTTGGGAAGGGACTAGGATACACCTGCTTTGAAGGCTCCCTGCCACCTGATTTCATTTTTATTCTTTGAATATTGAGGCCTCTGTTAGATCTATCCTGCTCAAACAGGTGTTTGGAGCCAAACTTTAGGCATCTGTTATCCATGGAAAACACAGGGGAAAGCTTCGCTATCTCAACTCAATATTCGGATCTGCGTAGGCTTTACTTCAAGCACCCGGGGGAACTGCTGTGCCTTTCTCTCACTCTTTGCTTTTCCATTTTTATTTCACCCTTCTACTTGATTGTGTAAGCAGAGAGAGAACATGCCATGATGGGCTGCACAACAACTGACTTGCCACATGAGATGGATAAAATGCAAAACGTGAAAATGAAAGAAATAGGGATTTAAAACATATTATAGAATTCTGAAAGAAAGCTGTACCTTCTCAAAAGCTTTCAAGATATGCTGTGGTAAGAATTATCATTTTAAAATCCCATTTTAAAATATGTCGATATAGACAAAAACAGGAGACAAAATACATTTAGAGAAATTCTGCCTAGTTCTATGAAACGGATTGCTCTGGAGGCAGGTATACTCTCCTCTTACAGCTCCCTCATCTGCTGACTAAGGAAGGGGACTGGCTATAAATGTATGTTTTTATATATGTGTGTGTGTGTGTGTGTGTGTGTGTGTATTTGCAATGAAAAATGGATGAAAAGAGAAAAAGACAGGATTTGACTGTCAAATTATACTGGTTTCTGCTTCCAGGAGAGAATGCACAGTGGACAAAATCAGGTTTACAGGATTCTACAATAGTTTGCCGTATTTCCCCCTAAATTCTAGATATATGTTCTCTGAAGATGGAAGCTGATTTTGCCCTTTCTATGCAAACTGCAGGAGGCAAACATGATGATTGCTCCTAGTTCCAACTTGCCAGAAAGGAACTTTTGAGGTATTTCATTCAAATCATATTCGAAATGCTCCATTTAGGACTATCTTCCCACCAGAAGACCATATAATCTTGCTATGCTATACTGGAATGAACATTTTCTGTAGACTCATTATATCTTATTTTGAGGCTGATGTGATCTATTTCTTGCAAAAAGATACTGACAAATGGGATAATAAATAACTTTTTATAGGATTTAAGGTCTATAACTGCATATAAAAGCATATTTGATAAAATGCTAGTCCTACAGCATAAAAGTCTAAAATAACTTCTCCAAGCTGACTCTGAGTTCATCTTGTAGAAATCCATACAAGTTTAGCACGAGATTTTTAGAACTCCCTGACAAAGCTGAGTCTCAGATTCTCCATGTGTTTGGATGCCTACGCAGGCAGTTAGATACTTTGCAAGGGGTGTTCAGGAGCCATCAGGTGCCCAACCCCACAGATTTGCCAACAACTTCTAGGCTTTTCCAGAACTACAACTCTGGGGGCACCTTAAAAGATGGGCCCCGGCACCACTACCAGCCACATGGGCGAGAGCTTTGGGATGCGGCCTGGCCCACGCGAGCCTTGGAGAAGGACTGGGGCTTCTGCTTGCCGTTGGGTAGCTGGTATTAAAGTGCACAAGGGCCGACCTGCGTTTTTCACCATTGCTAAAACACAGTATTTTGAAATCTGAAAATCTGAAGAAAAAAAAAAAAAAAAAAAAGTTATAAAACTGCTGGCAACCAGGAACAATTGCAACAAGAGTTATATAGGAGGAGACAAGCAGAAGTCTAGGGAAGACACTCACATCTGCAGAGCACAATAGTGACCTGGTCCTCAAAAAAGAAACAAAAATAAATGGAACCCATTAGTTTACCTCCATTTGCCAGTCTCAGCTGTATAGCAACGAAATAAAAAATAAATAAAATCGGTAGCACTTTAATTTATTATCACCACTTTCTTAGATTAGATCATGATCTTGATATCACACCCCTGACCTGAATTTCGGAAAATACCTGACCTCTATTTAGGAAAAATCTTGTAAGCAACACAGGTTACTTTTTTAATGCACATGTAACAAAACTTCAGCAATTTTGTGCTCGCTGAAACTAGATGCAAATCATGAACTATTCCACCAGAAGCTTCTTGCTACTCTTTCTGCTATAAAAAAAAAAACACGCCTTAAGCAAAAGATCAGGTAAGGAAAAACCTACAATCTGGCATTCAAAGACACAGTGACAGGTGAAAGTTAAAACCGCCTATCCCTGCTTTTTATTTATCACTATAATGCACACCAGGCATTTTTCATTCTCAAATAAAATGCTACGGGCTAAAACACCCAGTCCTAGCCTGTTGCAGCAGTGTGGAGGACACAAAGCCTGGGCCGGAGCTGCGTTGCTGTAAATTAGCAGGCAGTTACACAGAATATTAATGGATGGGTTTAATCTATTGCACACAGCCTCACTGCATTAAAAGCAGAGTTACTCCTGTCCTCTGTTAGTTTATTTTCTTCCTTATTCTAAATTTGACTGAAATTCCTTTATACCTATTAAATGAGCAAATCCTTTCTGAAAGCAGTACAACATGGCTGAAATGCAATAAATATAAGCACTTTAATATTTAAGTGAAGAAAATGAATTTCAGTGTGTTCTCAAATTGGTTTTCTTCAGTGCTGAGTTTCTTTATTTGTCCAAATAAAATGGATTTTGAGTGGGTGGCGAGCTTGAGGAGCTCTGCAGCCCTGTTTCAATGCTGAACTTGGGCAGAGATGATGAATAATGGATTTGCCGTGCTCCTAGACACGGAACCACAACAAAAACAATATCACTCCTGGTTCTCCAACACGCAGCTGCTGGAGAGCCCCATAGTCACATGTAAAGCCTGGCCTAGCGGTCTAAGCCACGAGCAAGGGTGCTCACATTTTGGTTCAGTGCATTTGTCATGATTGCAGCAAACTACGGGAGCAGCTCGGTGTTTTCAGCCAGCTGCTGAGGTCAGGTGCAAAACCTCTGTTGTTGGTTTTATACATAATAATTAAATCTTTACAGAGTTAATGAATGACACCACAGCCTCCTGTTTAGAGTGTGTGCCCAAGTGAAAAATAATCTGGTTTCCAGCTCCTGCTTTAATTAATAGTTAATTTAAAATAGTTAAATTATCAGCAAATTACTCACTCTGGGATACCAACAGAAACAATATCCAACAGCTTTTAATGTAGGCAGATCTGACCAAATGAAAACTGAGAACAGTTCCTCCAAGTCCCTTTGGAAAGCACCTGACTTCCATCTGGTAGAAAATCAGAGCAATTCGGGACATCCAATTCCTTCCTAGCAGCATGCACACTCTTAGTGCTTGATGCCATGGCAGTGGAAAGCATGGAGACTTCTCTACACGCTTGGGAAGAGGTAGGACATCTACCTACTGAGCTGGAATATCATCATCATCCTCGTTTTTATCCCCAACTTGCAATGCAAAAGCCATTGGTTTTACACACATGGGCATCCCCCTGCAGCTCCTCACACTAATATATTTAAAAGCATCTTCTTGAGCGGGTCAGTGAGCAGGATCTCAAGTTCTGTTCCCCAAAGCCAGCCCTGGGTATTTAACATGTGAGACAAGATGAAAGCTGAGAGATTAGTAGTTATTAGAACTTTAATCCTGGCCTTGTACTTCCAGAAGCTGTGACATGACCTTCTGCTTGTGATAAATACATCTCCAGCAATGGACGATGAAAAATCTGTGTTGCAAAGATCCAATCTTTGTTCGTACTTTTGTTGCAGGTGCCAAACACGTAATCTGAGTATTGGCAAGCCATTCCTCCTAGACTGATAAGCATCATGTAGAAGATTCACACACTCAGAGTGACATTTTTGTCAACCCGCAGTGCTAAGCTGCTAACATTACCCCTACATGCTGCATGTTCCAGCCATTAGTTTCATCTAAACCTTCCTAACACAGTTAGCACAGACCTATATTATTATAAAATACTCTCCGATATGAAAATCTATGAAAATCACCCTTTTAAACAAGAGAACATAACTGCAGAGATCGAGCATTGTATATTTTAATGTAGATGAGAGGTATAACTTCAGAGGAGAGATTCCAGTATAACTCCAACTATTTTCATACTCTGCAGCTAACTGGCATGCCCTCTATGCGACTGAAAATGATCCATGACTATGTTCTGTATTAAATAATTCAAATTTCTTTGACATTTTACTGCAGTCTCAGTAGTACGACTTTGTCTCTTATCTAGATTTTTTTTGTGCAATATGATCGAAAGAGATACTAAAATATAAAAGAATTCATTGTTTTAGCATCATCTGGATAATTCTAATACATATTTAATAGGTTTCCAACAGTTCCAACTCCTTTACCGCCTCTGAGATCAGTAGATGGATGCATAAAAATTGTCTTTCAGAAGGGTAAGTACTTCCTAACTGGGAGACACATTGGCCACTCTAAAAACAGATTTTTGCATGATGTTGTGTCTAACTTCACATCAGACGACTTGCTCAGAGTACTGCAAACACAAAAAGGAGGTTGCCAGCATTTCAGCTCTCTTGATCTTCACCTCCACTGAGGCAAGAAATAAAAAAACAAAAACTCAAAAAACCCAGCATTTTCATGAAAAGTTTCAGAACTGGCTTTATAAATAGTTCACAGTCCTAAAGGCACATATCTTGTGCCTTTATATAAAGGCCTTATAGCTTTTATACCTACCACACTGTTGATTTTGAGATTTGTTTCAAGGAACAAAACCTGAAAACAGTATCAAAGAGTTGTATCACATGTACACTGCCCTGCCATTTGGGGAGATGTAAGGCTTGGGACACAAATGAGCCACGAGGGTTTTGAAATCTGTGTCTGAGTAGAGAAACATCTATGGGGGATGAAGATAATTCAGTGCCTTCCAATCGCAATAACAGACCCAGGAGGCTTTTTCTGTACATATGAAGTCACCGGTTAAAGGTTGATATGTGACTTCTGTCCATACTGCAGCTCATCAAAGATGAACGCAGTTTGCTTTAACAGGACACATGGGGTAGCCAGCAAAACTTCCAGTATTTGAGAAAAATCACCTGAGAGCGCAAGATTTTATGCAGAGTCTGAACTCTGAAAAACAAACCAAGCCCCAAAACATCTTACACAGACCCACAGACCTCTAAAGCCTGCCTGGGGCCAGAGGACCTTGAGTCAAAAGGAGAGGCATTTACACATATGGAGACACTCACCCACTGCAACAGACTTCCATTTTGCTATCAAATGACCAACTCACCTCATTTCAAGCTGGAAGACACCAACAATTAAGAACAGTTTACCATCCAGGTGCGTATGCTTAGCAAAGTCTGACTGCTTATGCCCAGCAGGACATATTGCTTTTCTCGCTCCTTCCCTGGGGACAGGGGCAGGGAAACACTTCACAACTCCATGTATTGCAGCAGGCTGCAGGATTTGGGGGAAACATCGCTCTGCTTTAAGAGGTACCGCACACCGAACCCAGCGTCAGCACTACCCGGTGCTGGCAGGGCTGAAACTGCATTTGAACAAACCCTTTTCTTTCCCAAATTCTGCGCTAATACCTGACAGCCTCCGCTGCTGTATGAAATGCTCTCCTTTGGTACAATTAATTTTTCGTTCTGGCTGAGTTAGCACAAGCCTGTGTTTCCAGGAAAATGGCTCGAGCAAAGGAAAAGCCGCCACTTCCAAGCATGAGACATCAGTGAGAGAGAAAACAACTCCTTAATGAGGTGAAATGCTCCACACACACACACCGTGCGCCCAAGGGCTGTTTCTTTGCACGCGAGCACTGCGTGGAGGACAGTGGAAACACCCTGTCAGCATCTCCACAACGTTTTGCAGAGGCCACAGCTATAATGCCAGCACAGGACTCGGGATGAGGACACAAAGCTAGAGAGCAAGATTCTTACTTTGCTATTTTTTTTCAGAATGTTTTTGGCGGGGGAAAAAAAAAGGCTCGGATATTCTCCATACTGGAAGAGCCTTGCCATAATTAGTGAGAAATGCAAGTATGCTTCTTGTGTACAAGCTAAATTGCTGTGTTCCGGTAAAAATGGCTGAGAACATTGATTTATCTGGACCTGTAGCCAGCAATGACCAATGCAGACATTTCAGAGGAAGCTGTAGTGTTTTATCCTGTAATTCCATGGAGGAATGTTTCTGTCTTATCCCAAACAGTGATTAGTTTCTGCACGAAGCCCGCTGGCTGACAGTTTTGGCAATACTGCTAACTGCAGCTGCTTTTTATTCCTATATTTAGGTGTACTTTGAACATCTCCACACAACTGCAAGGAAGTTTAGGATAAAAACATTGCCTTACCCCCGCAGTGTTTAAATGAAAGGAAAACAAAGCTTCTCATGGCCTATCGCTCTTGATAATTACAACAAAAATACAGATTTTGTTTCTTTGCACTTTGCAGGAAAGTTGGGAAGCAATTCATTTTGACTTTTTCTTAAAGGTACCAAGGAGGGAAAAGCCATATTCCTAATGATGGCTCCAACAGAAGCTCATTATATGACCTTGAGTAAAGCACATCACCTCCCTGCTGGGTTCCACCAAACATAAATAATTATCTGCCTTACATATAGTTCAGCAATTAACTGCAGTTTTATTAGTCACCTTGGTGATTCAAGCAATTCTAACTTCTTTACCAAGACCAAAGCAAAAAAAATATACAAATTTAATGGTAGTTTAAAACCATTTTCCTTATACTGTAAACTCCACTAAAGTGAGCTAATATGAAAAAGTGTGCAGGCAACATCCTTACCTGGTATCTCTACAAGGAAAACTGTAGCTGATGAGGAGCTCTAATTAAAAATGTATGCAAACATATATATGCATATAAAAGATATATACAAACATCTTTTAAACGCATACAAACCACAATATCCCAAATGCAAAACGTTGCTTATGAAAAAGAGTTAAAACAAAAATCAGCAGTTATGCAAGTGGTAACAGAAACTAAAAATGTATGTTTAAAAACAAAAGTAGGAAATATTTAAATATATGAAGAAATAATTTCTACACACAATACAGATCCAACACGAGATAAAGAAGGGAAAATTGCCAATTATGACACAGAGCAGGTGAAGCAGCCAACATTTTTGGTAGGGAAATAAAAGAATACATTAAGGCTTTAGTAACAAGACACCAGATTAGTGGTTGTATAGGATTGTTAACACTGATCATGATAGATTAGTCTTTTTTAATTGTCACCTAAAAAAAGCATCAAAGGATATTAGCACTGACTGAGAATGCATGTAAACAATTAAGATTTTTTTTTTTATATATAATTTTTAATATAGTATCCAATACAGGAAAAAAATTGGGGAGTTGGGCAAATGTTAAAGGAAAAGGCATAGAAGTAACTCAACTCCAGCTTAAAAGCCAAGATCAGAAAGCAGCCCTAGTGCCAATTCCCAGACAGGTATTAACCCCAGGTTTGCTGCAGGACAGGACAGACTGACTTTTCCCTAGGACCTGTTTCTATGACATTGTCACTGCTGAAAGGAGCCATACAAAAATGGAGAACTCGTCTAATGGTTGTGTGTGTATATATTTATATAATGGATATACTGGAGGAGAAAACTTGCACATTAATTCTGGATCTTCTGACTTAAGCGCAAATAATTTCTCCAGCTTAAAGCATAAATAACAATTTCTGCATTGAATACACAGTCTACAGCATATGTTTGCAAAACTAAATAACCGCTTGTATTTACATGAGATATATGAAATTCAGTTTGATTTGCATATCAGAGATCAGGCCGTGGATCTCTGATGATATGTATAGCTAGATAATTGAAATTAATCTTGCCAAAATGACTTTGACAGCCCTGGATTTAATATCATCAGAGAAAATCCTGGAACTCTTTGCTCAGCTATTAACATGGCTGGCTATATATTTTCAATCTGAGTTATGCTTGTGAATAAAAAGAGGTTTAGAAATTATAAATCTCATTTCCTACCTCTTCCTTCCGCCTGCCACTTCCTGTCCAAGTTGCTTCCTAAAATCTGCATCAAGACAGAATAACCTTGAAGAAAGGAGATCTGGGCTTTTTTCTTTCTAAAAAAAATGGGAGTAGATTAGGAATTTTGTTTCTTCTTCCCTCTGGAGAGGTTATGTCCCAGCTATGTAACTCATTAAAACAGTCTGCATCAATTTTTATTCAAGTTAATCAATATTTCATGTCATGCTACACCTTGGATTCTTCAGACTCCAATAACAGATCTGATGCTTGAGGTTTTGGGGAGAACTAAGGGGTAAAGAAAACAATTGTAAAAGACCCTTTCCATTTTCCTGACACCAAGTTTTTAACCACAGAAGGATCTGTGGTAAGTCTTTTTAAAAGTTATGTTTACTGATCAAAAACGAGTTTCTAATATAGAAAAATAAAAGCAGGTTTATGAAAACTGAACTTCGTTAAGTAAAACTCATTACGCAAATGTGTATGTGTAGCGTTGTTTATTACAACATCTCTCTTGTAGAAAGGTGACAGTTAATAGCTTTGATATTTATCTTGCATTTTTTATACTTCCAATATGATGCTTTCTAGGAGCGCTTGATTTGAAAGCAGGCATCCATCCAAATGCATTACATCCAGGGAGCAGAAAGCTCTTGCTTAGAAAATATGTATATATTTTATCAACAGAAAGCACTTCTCCCCTGATTAAGCAGAACAACAGAGATGACAGGTGGTTCCCCCTGCACAAGCTCGTTTCCCTGTGCTCTGCCCCCAGTCAGGCCCTCAGCATACAGGGCTGGAAGGCAGCCCTGCAGTAACGCCTGTTCTGCGAGGACGTGATCGCCTGCTTCACCTGCCAGCAGCTTCCCAGTCTCGCCATGCGCCCTCCAAGGGTTCTCCAGCTGTGACCGTGGGCACAAGATGCAGCTTGGAGCCACCGTGCCCTGTGGCCCCTGCTCCCTTCTCTGCAGCTCCTGGAAGGGCTCCCTGGAAGAGCAGCCCTTTCTGCAGCACATCTCTCAGATTCACCGGGCGCCGCTGTCTTTGGGACGATGCTAATGGGATGCAAATGAACACAGCCGGGCCTCGCAGTGACTGCTCCCATCTTGAGCACATGATCCCACGGGTTTGGTACCACCTCCCACTCCCTGTAGCCACTGGATTTTTCCATGACTTAAGGTTTCGATAATTGCATGCGGATAGGCAGCCTTTCACATGATGCCGCGTGCTCCTCGCTCTTTTATTTTCAAATGCAAAGTGCACCTCCAGTGCACTGAAGGTGGAAATGAGAGTTGCAAATGAGGGCGAGTGGGAGGCATGGGTTGGCGATGAAGATTTGCTTTGATCCCTCTGACTACAAAAGCTTCCTCGGCAGAGAAGATATTCTAAAATGTCTAAACAAAACCTCCCCTATGCAAATTCAAAACCCTTCTGAGAAAAAATTAAAGCTATTCTTAGTAATAATTGTTAAAGGTCAAGAATATGTCATAAAGGATGATGAAAGTATTAAAAAACAACCTTCAAGAGGTTAAGAAAAGAAGCAACAGCAGAATAGATTTCCGGTGTTTTCATTTTAAACAACATGCTGACCATTAATTCTTATTACTGATTGCGAAGGTGGTAGCATCATCTGTTATCAGAACTAGCTGACAATTTCTGTTATAAAACCCATTTCTCAATTGCTTTTAACTTTGCCAAACTTTAACTGCTTTGTCTAAGATCTTACAAAACTTGACTATTTCTCTCAAGACTTTTTTTTTTCTTTTTTTTAAATAGTAGTTACTCTCAGCTTAGCCACAGTAATTCATCCACTTCTAAGAATGAGATAATGAAAGGATACTTTGTTTGGCCCACATGGAAAACAAATGATTTTTTTTATTTTAAATTAATTCTTTCTTAATTTGTGACTCGATGCAAAGACTGAAAATCTGTTGCCAAAGTGGACTCAACTAGCTTTCCAAGAAACCTGACCCTACCCAGCTGGATTACAAGTTACAAACATCTTGAGACATCTTTAGCCTAGGGAGGAAATGGCCAATCTAAGAGGACTGAACCACAGCAAAGCAGGAAAAACGCAAAATGCCCTGGAGACTTTTATCCATAGGCTGGTGACATGCGGTTGCTAAAATCCAGTGTGTCAGTAACACTATTGCTAGAAGTCTGGAACAGACACCCTGAACAAAACACCACCCCATCCACTTCAATGAGACGTTCATCAACACACATCATCCCAAATATAACCACAGAAAGACAAGAAACTAATAATTAATTGGTAAGCAGAACTATACTAATATTTCTAGGAACACCTTCATAACAAATGCTTTTGCCTTAGTAATAAATAAAGAGGTATATGATGATTTATTAAAACTCATCTTGCCAAAACATATAAAATGGATAAAATAAATCTCCCTCTGTAGGATCTTAATTTAAAATGTGCTGTATACTCATCAGCTTAAAACACAATATAGAAAACTGACTAAAATTTGTGTTCAGTTAATTTAAAAGACCTAAAGTTGCACAAAGCTCTACTCTTTCTATATATTTATATATGTAGGTGTGTGCATATTTATATATACATATGTATACACATACACATATATTAGATGCCAAATAAAAGCAAACATTTTCTTGGCATTATTCTAAATAAAGTCATTCCAGTTCTTTATTTAGTAAAGCCTTTGTCTACTAAACTACATCAAGGCCTGTTTTGCATCCATTTCTACAAATCTACTCATGCCCTGTAAGCAAAGCCCACAGTTTGGTTCTAGATCCCTCTCTCACTGGGCTAAGACACAGAACACCAGTTATTAAGCAGAGTTTCCAGTCAGCTAATAGAGAATCTTTAACAACTCCCTACCTGCTAACAGCCCATGTTTCACTTGTGCTGTTCGTGGAGGCAGAAGCCACAAGATCACCCCATGGGCAGCCCCACACGGCAGGGCCACGTCCTCCTAAATTTGCCTTTCGAAAGGTCCCATATTCAAAGGGTTCTGCCCTCACTTGAGGTGGCCAGCTGGGTACCACTGTGGAAATAAAATAAAAATTAAAAATTAAAATTAAAAAAAGAAAAAAAAAAGGTCAAGAGTAACTGTCAGCAAGGATATAAGCAAAGATTCTTCAGCTCACACAGCAAAAACCTTCAGCTATATTTAGGAGGTCAGGATCAGCAGCAATAGTTATTTTTACATTAAAATACATAAAAATATACGTTTGAAAAAATCCTATTTTTACAAAGTCTTCTGATACATGACAGCTTCATTTATGATGTATGAAAAACACTATAGAAAGAGAAGAAAAAAGATATGAAAGAACTGTCTTCCATGGGAATGTAAATATGAGCTCCAAAAATAACATTCTTACTTTTTGCAACCTAGTTAGGAGTTTATCAATAAAACAACTTAAACTCTTGGAATTACTTTCAAAATAGAATAAAATAGCTTAGGGGAAGAATACTATTTCTCAAGTTCAAACCTATTTCTAGATATAAATTATTAATTTAAGCATCACAATTCTGTCTCTGCTCGCTCAGTATAGCTACTTTATCACATTCAGTATCTAATGGCTCCATTGACATGTTATATAAATAAAAAGCAGAGTTCCAATCACATTTCTTAAATCTTCAGATATAAACTACGAGAGCTCTGCTGCATTTAAGCATGGACATGCCATGCTATGACTCAAAGTCCATCCAGCTCAGAAACCTGTAATAGCTAGGAGTAGATTATTAGCAAAGATGAATAAGAAAAAATACATAGAGTGATTCTCCTAACACACCCTCCCAAACCTAGTCCATGGCTCGGCACTTCTTCAGACAGTGGATGTGTTGACCTCCCAGGGATTTTCTCACCTGCATGCTTCTCTGCAGTCACTGTTTGGACATAAAAACGTTTGGCATCCACAACCTCTCACGCCAGTGAGCATGACAATTAATCATCGTGCATTGTGCAGAATAATTTGGAGGTCTTTTAAATATCTTGATTTAATTGCATTTGATGTCTCTGATTCCAATATTGGGATTAAAAGTAAACACCAATGACCCGTTTACCTTCTTCACTACCTTCTTTATAGGTTCCTCTCATTGCACAGCCTACCACCAAAGCCAGACTTGCAGTCTTACAAATCATTCTTTACACTGAAGGTGCTATGTATGTTGGATCATACCTGCCATCTGCCTTGATACCTACAAAGAGGTCCCCAGTGGAGGCATCCAGTGGCACACACTACTTTCTGCTTTATACTCTCTTCTTTTCCCAAGAACTATTTTTTAACCTTTTTTTCTTAGACCTACTGAGCAGACATTTTCACCAAACTGCCCACAGCAGCTCCAAGATCTCTTTCCTGAGTTGTAATAACTAGTTTAGAGCCCATTATTATCTATGCATAATTAGGTCCATTTATTTTCCCTCATATGCAGTACTTTGCATTCATCTGCACTGAATTTCATCTGCTATCACATAGGCAAATCGCTCATTATCGCAACCATAATTCTCAACTTGTAATTGTAAACTTATTGTAATTCTCAATCTTACTATAACTACCTGTACCATCTACAGGTCCCTATAGATAGTACAGGTAGTTATAGTAAGATCTCCATTGCAAACGTGACAACTCACCCCTATCCTTTCAACCAGCCTCAACCTTGAGAGAAGTTTCCTTCTTATTCAGAACACTTTTGCTGTGAAAACTTTGGTTAAAAGACCTGAAAAATCCAAATATGCCGTATTTCTGAGCTCTCCCTTGATCAAATGCTCAGGAACTTCTTCAGGAAGCTCTAACAATTTTCTGAGACATAACATCCAAGGTCATGTTGATCCTGTGAAAATATTGCAATCCTCATTAAGCCAGTTCCACTCTCATGCCCAAGACAAAGTTTTGTGATCTTTTAAACATTTTAACACCTCACAGCAATAATTCTAGATTTTTTTCATATATATGAAGGCATAAGGACATGAAACCTAAGTAAGGATTGCTGGAAGAGACCTTAATTTTATCATATTGCTACGAATAAGTGTTTTTATTAAGGAAACACTTGCACTTTTAATAACTTGAGACAGATCTCATTTCTGGAGACAGAAAAATTTAGCAAAATGACTAAATACCATTAGATACCATTAAATACCTTTATATGTATGAAAAAAAGATATTTTAAAACAAATTCAGAAGCAGATGTAAAATGGGACTGATGAAATCTATAATTGATTCAGGCAGTAGTGTGCACTGGCACTGCTGTGAATCACAAAAGAGATTTTTTGCCTATGTATTTTTTAAATATACAATCCCCCAAAACACTACAGGAAAGGCGGCTTCCTTGGGCTGAATTTTGAGGATACACCACCCGAGCCAGGATGAAAATCTTTCAAAAAAGAGATCTGAGCAGAAAGGTAGGTCAAACTGATTTGGCTTGACATGGGGTAGCAGGGGACGAGTTACAAAGGTGGCTGAGGGCTCCTTCCAAATCAAAGGAGAAAAAAAACAGTGAGTGGGAAAGCAAAAGCAGATCCTATAAAGGAAGAGGAATTGAGACAGGCTGAGAGTGGAATTAAAAATACATTAGAGCCAAGGAACCCTGGCACCAGCACAAGGGAAGAAGGACTATGTCCAGCAGCATCAGGCATCCACATCCAAATGCCCTTCTTGCAACAAATCTGCTGCACTTAAGACCAGACCAGCAATGGCATTTACTCCCTTAGTTGCAATATTTTTGGTTCTGAGAGATAAAATTTTCATTGTTTTATTGTTCTATTAACACCCTAAAGTGTTGTTTAGTTACCACAGCGACACCTTTTTGCTAAAGCATGATCACTCTATATGCATCTCATATGAGATTATTTTGGGCAAAAAATAAATTGGGAAACATACAAGATATATTTAATCATTTAGGCCATCGGTTTAACAGTCTATAATATCTATATGATCATCTAATGTTGGACTGATTTGCAAAAACACACAATGATTTTTAATACAAAAACATATAGAAATACAACATTACATGTGCAGTCTTATTTATCAGTAGCTATGTTATCTCTATTCGAATTTAAGATTGTTCATAAGCAGAGAAACTTCTGATCAGTCACACAGAGGGTGAATATCTAATTCAGAGGATCACAAACGTTTTTTCCTTTTACCAAAACAAATTAAAAAAGACAATATATCAGGTGAGAAATAAAAAAGTCTTCTTTCATTTCAAACTCAAACTCATTCAAATACATGCAATTAATTTTGCTTGACAACTTTTAGAGGTTTGGTGCTACTCATTTTTTAAAGCAAATAGCAGCACGCTCATGTAATGTGGTACAACAACATACAGGCCAGATTATTTGGTTTTCCATCATCTCACTGCTTTAGGATGTTTTTTTGTTTGTTTGTTCATTTAGAATGTCTTCAAGACCAAAGGTCCGTAAGGGATATATGTGTATCTCTTATTCTTCAAAAGATATATCTTTTTCCTTAATTCTAAATACAGGTACAGTTCTACCCTTTAGCAGCTACCAGGGACTCCTAACTGATGCTATAAATTTGCCTCGCTACCAACCAGTAAGGCTGGAAAGAACTTTGGAAATGTTAATTGTTTTCCTCAAAAGCAGATGGAGCATTAGCTTCTCAAACCTTCATGCATGCAATAAAAACACAAATTCCCTTCCATTATATATTCCTTTTTCTTTCAGCTGCATCATTCTCACTGAAAATAGCCCCACACTAATACTTACCGAGTCCTGGACAGACCAATAATTGGGGTCATATTCAGTGAGAAAACCACCCCTTTGGCATGGAGCTGTTCCACTATTCAACCGATTACCCTCATGAAATATCAGTAAAATGAAGGCAACAGCTACACTGATGGTATTATCCTGTAAATATATCAAATATAATATCCACAGTCCAAGCAGCTTCAAACATCTGACCTTTGTCAGGTATTTCTGGACGGTGGCCTTCCCAGCTAGATCCGAACCCACAGCTGCCGCTGAAGATGATGCAGGAAGAACAGCTAGTCACGTATTCCACACCATAGCAGGTCAGGCAAGACCACAGGCCCAATCCTTCTAAACCCACCCTAGCTATCATTTTTTTTTAATCAGCAAAAATAGCTGGCAAAGTCCTTAATTCCATCCAGGATGCAGCTGTGTGGGACATCCCTCTTTCCAAGTCTCACCTCCATGACTGGATGACAGCTCTTCACCAGCACTGAACATCATTCCCACCCAGCTTAATCCTCAGCACTGCTGCAGAGATGAAACATTTTCTTCCTCTCCTGTTTACCTGGTAAATAAGAGTCAGGTAGACTTGTGTGCCCTGCATGTTTCGTCTCATGAGTTAATCACAGGGATAACAGTTTAGCTGCAGCAGTTGCCAGCAACAGCCCTGGGAATGAGACAACACTTTTGTTAGTGTATCCTACACATGGCATTAAATGAATGTAGTAACACCTGTGCTACTAGCATTGCCATGTATTATTTATGGAGAGCTGTGGCCATGCCTGATGTTCTGCAAACATTCACTAAGACGCTTCCTTTCCAGAGACAAGTGCAATCTACATCCAAAGACAACGAGCACAGCTTTACATTCAGTGCTGCCAAATATTGATGTCCAAACAAGAACACGCTAAACACAACACAGCTTGTGTTTGAGCTTTGTCTCCTAGAAGAGGAGACTCCTTGCAGCAGTAGGTAACATTTGACTGCAGGTGGACAGTGCAACATCAAGTCAACAAGGTCTTTCAAACTTGGTCTGAAGCAGGTTGTCCTTTACTTCTATGTATGCAGTTATTCTAAAGTGAAGTCCTTCTGCTCCATCATTTGCCATACCAAAGCAGACAAACCCAAGAGCAGCAAAACTCAACAGGAGAACTACAAATAGTGTTAAAGCTGGTTTTAGTCTTGCTCACGTTAGTTGCTAAGCCATAGAGGAAAGACAAAGGTAACCAAATGTCCAGTGCATAACTGGTTCATTCACAAAGCAAAACAAGTTGCTGCATGAGCAAAGGACCTCCAGAAGCCTGAATGCCTATGGAGGTCTCTGTTGCCTCTTATCCCCATCTTCTGTAACAGCTATACAGCTTTACTCCTCCACCTCCTCTCCACCTTCTTCTATCACGCTGCAGCCACAGGAGTGACAGAGCTGTGGACACTCCACAGCCACACAGAAGCACTGGGTTGGCCAGGGGACATTTGCTAACTGCCAGCTGGTGGCTACCAGGCACAAAACTCCACAGTGCTCTTTTGTCTTCCCTTCCCGAAAACAGATGTCTGTCTCTGCTGTTAAGCTAATATTAATAGGACAGGATCATTTTCCTACTCTGCCATGGTGTGTTTTTGCCATGGGTTCTCATTTCCTTCCCAGAAATCCTAAAAAAAAAAAGTTAGATCTGTTGGGTTGACAGGTTATAAAACAGGTCCCTGCAGGAGGGCTGGGTGAGGGGAAAAACCCAGCAAGCAAAGGATGACTTTCCCACACCAGGTAGGAGACTCCACAGCAGGTTTTAGCCAGGAGCAGAACTCTCTAATGGGCTCAAAGGGAGCACCAAGGACTGCACCAAGGGTTTACATGGAAACTCCATCCAGCTCAATAAAATTTTTAAGATAAAAAGTAGACTCTAGAATGGCACTAGGACTGAAATGCTACAAATGCCCTTTTTAGCTTCAGCCTTCCTAGGCTGCCTCTGATGCTCACTGGGGGAGACAGGATGCGGGTCTAGAAAAACTTGGTGTGTGCAACCCTGCTCAGTTCTTAGTCTATATGAGACCCACAAAGCTCAGCAGAGAGCAAAGATTTTGGTTCTAACAGACTTTGCACCCCTCAAACAGGCTTGGCATTTGGTTCACTTCTGTTTGTTACAAGAACTTGGAGTCACATGAATTATTTACAGAGACATTTCCAACTAAAACCCCTAGGATTTTTGATGCCTATGGTTCATTTTGGGTGCTGTCCTTATTATCCTTAGGGGCTGCAAGTGTCTAAGACATGCCTTATGCTATAATTGTAATATGTTCAAAATAATCTTAAACCTAATCTTATTCTGTTTTATTAATAGTCATAAAAAGACATTTCTACAGAAGGTGAGTGCCAGAATACTTAGAAAGCAGAAATCTGAAAATATATTTCCTTTCCTCATTTATCATCAAGACCAAGGTGAAAAAATAATTACATTTCAAAGATGCAAAATCAATCATGAACTGACATACTATATACCAAAGAAAGGGTTTAAGGCCAAGTAACCAGCAGCTGGTGGACACTATATACGTGCATTTTTTTTGGTCTGAGAACAAAAATACCACCCTGCAAAGCCCTGGAATGCAGGACACAAACTCCCTGCTGGAAATCTTTAGAGAGCTATCAGTGCACAGGATATCGAGTGCAAATACTGGGTAATTTCTCATCCCGTATTGCTAGACCTTTCCAGAACATGGTTATGTCTGTATATTGACCCCAGACAGGACGATTGTCTTCTCTTGCCAGCCCACCTGGCTGCCAGGCTGGTGTGATATTAAGGGGGAAAAAGAAAGCATCCTTCTGCCAAGGCATGGCTTGCCACCGCTTCCGCATGAGGCAGACACTTGGGCTAAGCACCATAAAAGAAGTGATTATTTTGTTTTAATGAAGCTCATCTTGTTTATTAAAACTTCCTTGAGGCTATGTTACACTTCAGAAGCGAAAATTTCATAGCTGCGATAATTTAAAAACGACATGCCAAGAAGACTCTCCCTGGACAACATAGATGAGTTCTCAGGAAATGGATTCAAGCAGTTCAGAAACAAGTCTCAGCTGAGCAGGTCCTCAATATTTTAAGGCATTCTCTCCTCCTAAACTGAGCACTGGTGAGTAAAACTGGCTTATCTAACCACATGTGCAGATACCTGCTTCACATGGTGTGCTTCCCACTGCTCTTCCAGCTTGTCTCTGTTCCAGTGCAGAATTATCCCCTTATTTCAAGCGTTTGGCTGGCTCTAAATGTTATCTATGCTTCTACATCCAGGGTTAGCATCATGATTTTTAATATGGCCACCAAGGAGTATATTCCAATTCAGGTTCTAATCTGTAGAGACCACACCCAGACCTACTATGCTCAAATTCTTTAGCTTGGTAAGATTAACTTACAGCGATATTGAGTGATACCAGTCATGTCAGGAGAGTCTTAAGGAGAAAAAAAAAAAAAAAAAAAAAAGGAAAAAAAAAAAAAAAAGGAATCAGCTGTCTTCCAATGCCATGTAATTAAAGGTAGCCAAATTACATTTTAAACTAAGTTAGACACCTTGTATAAAGCACGTTTTAGTACATGCAAAATTGCTTCTAAGAAAGCTTTAGAAGCATGTCAGGTATGGAATAAAAATGAAGAGAGAAATGATAAACTAGTAGCTGTATTTGAAAATTATATGTAATGAAATGCACGTCAGCAAGACAGATGTTAAACCATGCAGGGCCCTAAGTTAAATATTTTGAGTAAATGCAAAACTACCATATTTTCCAGAAATGGCATCTACGCTATGCCATTCCAGTATTTTCACTCAAACAGTGTAAATGTAAGCTAAGCTCTCCCTAGACACTACTATATTTTTAAAATAAATGAGTGTATTTAGCCACATAAATCCATGCATAATACCAATCAATAAGCATAATGTGCATTAAACAGCATGTTAATAACAGTATGGTATGCCTAATCTCAGCACCCAACCCATCCAGCTTGTGTCTTTTCCCTCCATTGGAGTGACTCCAAAACCTCAAATGTTAATGAAGAGCTGTTGAAGTAGGGAAAAATCTGTTTTGGAAGGAGTTCAGATACATGAAATCCATGTACTGAACAGATTTACGACTTATATTAACAATGATAATCCTGTACCACAGTTCCTCTGAAAGCCAAAGTTATGGATCAGGTATTTCAAATCCACTATCATCCCCAAATGGTTGTCCAGTGATGTCTAATGTCAATCAATAGCCAGTAATGAGCCACAGCCATTAATCCCATTTGCATGTTTGTATAAAGCATCATTATTAAGCGGTATATTTATATGCATAGCGAGTTCATTGAGTGCAGAGAGATTTCACAGCCTGGAAGAGGGTTCTGCACGGGGATTTTAACATTGCTCAAGTATCTAACGAAATATTTAATGCATGCTACATAATGATCTGTGGCAGGGACGCTCAAAGCAGCTCACTGGGCAGGGCTTTTTTGGGGCAGCTGATGTTACGGAGTCAGGCCCATGGAATACGATGGAAACCAAAGGCAGGGGAAGAGTTGGTGAGTGGTCACAAGTGTGAGACTGCAGCAGGAAAGCACAAAATGAACCTAGGCTGGAGAAAGAGAAAACAGCAACCAAAATGAGGATAACTGCCTGTCCTCAAATACTTCAAAAGGCTTTCCATGAGAACCGAGATTCTGGGCATGAAGCCTTGTGTTCTCATACCCAACAGCTACAGAAAGGGGAAAACCAAAACCCAAACCCAGCAATTCTCAGAACTGATCCAGTCTGGATGTACATACGGGTATATCAGTGGGTTTTTTCCTCTCTATTCCCCTCCATTTTACATATACTCCCAACACAGTAACTAGAGGTTCACCTGTACCCTTCAGTGGCAAAGCTGGTGCAGAAATCCCCTGCTCCCTGCACGGCTGGTCAGCTCCTCCAGCGGGGCTGCTGCAGCTACTCAGTGAAACAGGCATCTGAAGCCAGGTTTGACCAGCAGGCCATGCAGACTGATTTAAAAACCAACAGTTTACATGGAAACTTATAAAATCCTAGGGCTTCTACCTTGACAACGGACATTTTAGTACAATTCAGCTTTTCAAAGAGCCTTCTGAATATGTTGGGTTTCTTCCAATTCAAATCTTACGAGTTGCCTCATAACTGAATTGCCATTCTCTAGTCAACCCTAACACTAATGTTTGTTATTTTAACAGCTGCACTTTAGGAAATGTGCGTTTTAACAATTTAACAAACATAGATCTCTCCTCCCTCCTTCAGCAGAAGCCCTTGCAGCAGACTTTAGGGACAAAACAATTGCCTTTATTGCGCAGAAGAAAACCATAATGAACCACAAACATTAAAGGCATCAAGACTATAATTGCTCACAAAGAAACATAACAGACAACTCTATTAAGAGCGATGTTCTGACACGTACAGCAGCTCTGACTAGAGCAAAAGGGATGTACTCGGCCAAAACGTAGGAGCGACCAACACGGCCACCAAACCAAGCAAGGAGGCAGTTGCCGCTCCACAGTTCTTTTAACTTCCCACCCAAAATTGGGAGAATTACTGCCAAAGCTCGAAGAAAACCTACACAACCCCAAAGCTTCACAAAGAACAAGAAGAATATCCTTTTCCCCCAGCTAAAACAGATGACTTGACATCTGTGAAAGTCGATAACTGCTGGCAACTATCAGGCAGCAGCTGTACCAGGAGCAGCAAAAATGGAAAAATCAAGGTGATGGGGAAGATAGAAACCCCCAGAACTCTGTGAAGATTAGGCAGATTCCTATAAAACTTTCACAGAGTATATTCATGGTTCCACTGAAGCTGAACAAATAGGTTTAAAAGTATAGTATTTTATTGGTACTCCATAAAAGACATGTCAATTGAACCTTCCCCACCTTCCCAGTTCTACCAAAGTTATTACACAGAGGTTATTTTATTTCTTTCAGCTAATTTTTGATCTGTTTCTACTCCAGCTCTAATTACCCACGCAGCTGATCAAAAATTTTCCTCTCAACTGCTAAGAGTCTAAACATTCATATCAAAATATTAAGTGGATTTGAAAAACCGTATAAACTTTTGTCGCAAAGAGCACGATTAAACTTGGCACCTGCTTTTGCAAGCCATCAAGGTAATCACAACGCCTTTCGCCAGCGCAGTTCAGCTGATTTAATGCTGCCAATATTAAACACTCCTGTTTGCAGAGTTGAAATCCACACATTGATAGAACAGAGCAGGCAAGATGCAATTATTTAAAATGAAGGAGAACATTCTCCATGAAGCAGGCATTCAGCACATCAGAAAGTTATTTACTATCTAGAAAAGCATAAAATTTAAATAATGTATTATGAAGATAAAATAGCTAAGCAACCATTTGAATAATAACTTTATAAAGACTGGCTAGCCTTTTATTTCCCTTCAGGCCTCAAACCTATTTAAGGTCACACTCTATGGGTGTGGTGATTTCTATCATTAAGGAGGCATCCTTGCCATCCTTGTGATGGGGCAGTAACAAATTCCTGATGAAAAATGACAGGAGTTCATCTGAAGAAGCAGATAGTAAATGCACAGGGTATAGATCAGCTAAAAGAATCCACAAGAGCCCTATTAGAGCTCCCTACAAAATTCTCAGTTTGAACTGTTTGATTTGACCAAAACCAAATTTACTCGACCTACTAAAACTGTTCCAAAAAGAAAACCAGCTGGAGGATGTAGCACTGCTTCAGCACCTCCTGTCACTTTCTCATGGAAATATATTTGAAAAACTGTGGCCAAATATCCAATTTCATTTGAGTGCATATGTAGGCACACTTAAAATCCAAGAAGAATAAGCGTGCTTTAAATCACATGTTCACAAGGTCATCTTGATGGGATTTCACAGGGCAATCTGCTTTTGAAAAAGCCCCCCTCAAACACTTGTTTTTTTTTTACCCTCTGTGCCCCACTTGGGCTGTCTCTGCTAGAGCAGTTTTTGCTTCTGCTGAAAGCAGCCACGGACAGCTTTAACTCTTATGAACTTGGGAAAAACCTGCAGTTTGGTGGCCTGCTTGGATGCAGTCACATTCCTGCACAACCTCCTGTGACACAGGCTTACCTTGTAGTAACCACGTATCCTTCCCCTTTGCACAGGGAGCCTAGCTTTGCACACAAATGAAATGAGTAATGCGTTAGTGCAAGCTTTCAATTAAGAAACGAAGTTGTAGTTTAATACTGGAAACATTCCTCACTATTAGCTCCACTCCAATTTTCAAGCCATTTTCAACTGGTACTTTTTGAAAATATATATGTAAGGTCACCTGTGTCACTAACCACAGAGCAGTTTCATCCAAAGGCAGTGAAGGATGAATATATTCTATCCCTACATATTTTCTTCCAGCAGTTTTTTTGCAATATGCATTTGAGTTGCTTCACAGAAAGCCTCCTGCTTGGGGCTGCTGGCTCCCTCCTCCCTCTCCTAGGCTGTCCTCGGCATTTATCTCTCCTGCTGTTTGCTGAATTATTGTAATGGGGATATTATTAGCGCAGCGTTCTAACTTGGAGTGGTCAATACTTCCACCAACCAAGAAATAGAAGCCCAAGGTAGTTTTTCATTACAGAATGGTCATTCCCGATGAAAAGCAAAGCCTATTCAGTAGCTGCACTACAGAGCTGCAGATTGTTTGCTTTTTAAATCAATATAATGATAGACTTTTAAGGATCCTGATATAAGAAAAAGTGATTGTGTTTTGTATTTTGTCCTGCAAAGTGTTTCTAGTTTTCAAGGACACTGGTGCAAAAAACCACCCAGAATCAATGCAACAACACACAAACCCAACAGGCCGGCGTTCAAGGCAGAACGCAACGGAAAGGTGCAATTATCACCCTGTGTTTTGCCGGGCTCATTTCAGAACAGACTTCTCCAAGGAAGAATAAAATGAGCTACATGTGTTCCATTTTTTTTTAATAGGTCCTCACCAACAGTTACTGCCTCACTCTTTAAAATGCTATAAAGCATATTATGTATCTATGTTCCAGAAACCCAAAGAGAATAACACCAGGTTGCACGTGCCAGAGCAGATTAGTCTAGGTAGAAACATAGGGCTTGTGAGGGTGGGTGGAAGGGGCAAAAATTTTAATCAAGTCCATTACCTGGTTATTGATTTCTTTTTGCCAGACTGATCCTGCAGAATACTTATAAAGCTTTTGACATTGAGATGTTTGGCCAAAGATATTGGATTAGTCTAAGCAAAAGCCCAGCTTCTCCTGTAATCTCTCATATTTCATTTATATGTGATTTATTCCTTTGTCCAGCAGAGGCTTTTTATTGATAGAAATAATGAGATGGAGAATCCCAAAGGTAATTTAATGCCCACCAACCCAAACACATTTGCTAAGTTAAAACAGCCAGCTGAGCCGGCTGGTGAGGGAAGGCTGTCACAGGAGCAATGTTTTCTCATGTACCAAGTCTGGAAGCTGCCAAAGACTTTGAAACAAACAAAACTACTCCTGAAATTAAAATTAGTATAGCCACAAACATCAAGTCTATGGTCATGTCAGGTCTATGGCATACCGTGTTAAGAATTTCCAAAATAATTTCTTCTTTGAAGAACGAATGCAACTTAATGTTAATACAGTTTAATAAAGCACTTGAATAAACACCTAGTTTGATAAATATGAAATGTTATTTAAAATCATGATGACCAAAATTAATCATGCCACACAAAAGACTTTTCTAATGTAATCTGTAACTGAAAAGTTTGTTGAACTACATGAGAATCAAAGATTTGCTAAGAAATTAGATCTTTATACCTTTGCAAGACAAATGCATTCCAAAAGTCCCAGTAAAACATGCCAGAGATCTCGTATTCCCTTAGTAACTATCAACAGTAATAAAAAGATAAATGAAGTATATCTGTTTCTGCAGCAAACCTGAATTAGGTTTTAAAGTCTCTATTACTGTCTAGTCTCTCCAGGCACAAATCAGAATAATTCTATTCCACTGACAGACGACAGATTCTTCCGATTAACACAAGCCTTAACTCTTCCTTTGGTTAACACATAGAGTTGGTTTTTAAGTCTCAGCCTTGTCTAATGGATGATGAGGAACTCATAACTTGGGAAGCGGCAGCAATACTAGGAAAATGCACAATTTTTTCATGTCACAAAAAAAAAAAAAAAAAAAAAAAGAGGGGGTCAAGGAGAATATCTGAGCACACTAACTCTACCATTACCATAATGGAACTTGAAAGGGTTCCCCAAAGAGCAGATTCTCCGTCTGGTCCTTCCTCAACACATAGAAGGATTGCCTTTGGTCCAGAGCAGGTTACCATGTAGGATGTCATGTATGACTAGCTGGTAGACAAAGAATTCTTTAAAATCTCAAGTTCTGAACTTTTCTAAAGTCTCTCTGTCAACAGATTTTTTTGAAGAGCTCCAGAAGGATGTGTGAAGGTCTGTGAAGAATAGCAAGAGCTTCCAATAGCAAGGTCAAACCACACTACCTACTGTTTATTTACAGCTTATGTACAAATGCCGCTGTCTTGAACTAAAACTAAGAGACATCAGTTTGTAAAGACACTTTGCAGATCCAGAAAACATAACCGTAACAGCAGCTGTTTGATCTTAAACCTTTCCTAGCTCCAACAAATAACTGTAGCATCCATACTTCCAAGTCAATATATTCAACAGGATGGTATAATTGATAATCCCAGTTTCTACACCCTCTCATAGAAATAAATATAATTCTGAGGCCAATACAGGCAACTACTGAATCATGAGGAGGAATGTATTTGCTGTCAGGAGAATTTAAATTATATTCCTGTGACTAAAGAACCCTAGACATTCTCAATACGTCATCAAATCCCTTTTCCTTGCTGAGGATTCACTGGCCATGGAGAGTTAGTTATTAAAGAAGTACTAATTTGCAGCATGTCACCAGGTAGAAAGCTGTGGAATTTTAGCATCAGATTGTCTGTCTACATACCCTACAGCAGTTTGTTTCTGACTGTCTACATACCCTACAGCAGTTTCTTTATAAACACTGATGTAAAAGAGCATGATCGTGGCCTGGAGGAGTCATGTGGATTGATGCATCAGTTGCTACCAGTAACAGCAGCTTCCTCATCAGGTCCCCCTATAGGAACCAACAGCTGGAGAGATGGGAGAGGGAAAAGGGAGAACATTCCCTGGTTGTAACTCACCGTGAGAGTCAAAGCACTACAGCTCTCAAGCTACAATCAAGTACTACAAGGCTGTCAAGGCTGATTTTTGTGCCACAACATTTCCCTGGGTTCTGCAGGCACAAGCTCCCTCTGGGACGCTGTGAGCAACGAGTGGTGTCGGGTTCAGGCAGTCACCTTTGAGCAGCTGAGTGTGGTTGCCTTGAAACAGAGTCTACTACCCGCTTTCTTTCCGTGACTGTCTTCCTCCTGAATTTTGACTCTTCCACTATTCCTTCGGGGGTTTCTCGCTCCTTTTTGGATTACTCATCCACTAGGCTCTGTGTCCTGTTCACTTTTCACAGCACGACTCCTCTGTGGATAGTTTCTTCACGAGCTCAAATGATTAATTGATAAAAAGAAATAAATATCATATTAAAAGTAAAAGAGTAAACCCACCTGGACTGCAATTCACTCCAGTTTCTCAGCTTATTCTGACTTTGATCTCCAATATGGACTTTTTTTTTTTTTTTTTTGGTAAATCTTGAAAGTTTATGCAGGATGCAGAAATCACTTCCACTCAGATGGAGTCTTGCTACCTCTTTTTCATGGTTTCCAACTACTTCTCTGAAACTTTAAGGAAACATCCCTTTCCTGGCCGCTCCCACATTCAGGATCTTACCAATATTTAGGGCTTGGATTTCTGCTCAAATCCTTACATTCAACCTGGTATATATTTCGCTAATTCTTTATACACAGTATCTCCTACCTATCCATACATGTATTTTCTTTAGTGCATCCTCTTTTTCCCTTAGCTTTGAAAGATGTAATCTGCTGCTGCTATTTTTTCAAACCACAGATTATTCTTTTGGCCCTTGTCATCTCTCTCGCATCCCCTCACCATCATTTTTTCCAGCGTATCAAGCAAACTATCTTCCCCCCCCCCACCCCCGAGATGCCTCATAAATGGTCTGTATTTTTCCCTAATTACTGAAGAGACAATTCCTACCTCCATTTTCCAAAAGCAACATAATTTACAGAAAATCTACACACTTCAAAATAACTGCTAGGCCTTTTGGGGTACAATAAACTGTTAACCATTTTGATTCCTTTCCTCAGCAACTAAGTGCACTGAAATAGCACATGAATGAAGCCAAGCAATTCTGCATCTGTCTCAGGTAAAAAGGACATTTGAAACGAGATGACAATTTTCAGTGTAAGCTTTACATAATTTTCAGTACATGCACTTCATACATTCCAGAAGGTGGGTAAACAGAAGTTCGTTGTATGCTGCAGACTCAATGTTTGCCTGAAAAGGGCTACAAACATTTTAGAAGAGTTTACTTGATTAATATTTATGAATATATTAAGGATGATACATATTACACCAGCACAAGCGCTGAGCAAGAATAAAATATTTTACTGTTCAAAGATTGTATAAGTCATTGAGACACACCTTGATTCTTGAGCCATCTAGAAAGGTAAGTATTAAAGGCAAGTAAGTACACTATATATCCTGAAATACCTTAATGCCTTTAGAATCTGCTTCTTAAAAATGCATCATGAACTTCCTCTGCTCATCCTGGAAGCTGCAGAAGATGCAGATTTTGCCCATTTTGCAGACATGCAGGCCACCCGGCACAGTCAGCACTCTACGCACCTCTTCTCCAGCTATCCCGAATTTCAACATCTGCTTGAAGACCCTGCTGTGACAGGAGTCATTCTGGCTCCCCACACCTTCATACATATAAAAGCTAAACTGGAAAATGTTTCTGAATTTTTCAATAGGGACAGGAGCTTGAAACAGCTAATCTATCTGCAAAGCACTCTTCAGCCAGACTGGAGTAACAACTTGTTTATTTTTGAAGTCTGACCAATTTTCACCCCAACTTCAAAAAGGAAGCACTGTTCCCCTCCTTCCTTCCAGCTGCTCTGTAGATGACCAGACCCATTTGAAGTTTTATTTAAAAGGTTTAAAGGAGAATTCTGCTCTGAGATCTGCACAGAGCATCCTGGTGGTGATGTGTTGCTCCCCTCACATGCCAGAGCTGGTTCTGCTTTCCCTTCGTCTCTCATCTTGGGAGCCACTGTCACCTGGGGAGGATGTGGGGACCCCCAGGCCTTGGACATCCTGAAGGGCACTGGGCACAACAGAAAGGCCCCACTGTGTTGGGCTCCAGCAAGAGCTTTCTCCTCTACCCTCTCTGCTCAGAGGAGGAGGAGAAGCCTCTGCAACTCTTTTTAAGTGAAAATAGTCATGGAATGAAGTTTCCCAAAAACTGCATTGGCAGTAAGAGGCACCCAAAGGCCTTCAAAAGACTTTTACCCCAAAGATTTAATGGCTTTGCAATACTTGTGGTATTGCCATAGCTTGATACTGTAACCAATTTAAGTGATGACTCTCCTCGCTGACATACCAATTGCTGGGGAAAGCAATTTTCAGAGCCTGAAAAACACCTTTAGCCTTGGAGACAGGGAAGTCTCTACTGCCAAATCATGTTATCCCACTGCTCTTGGAAAAGCTGGAGAAATTCTTAAAACAATGAAAAAAATATAGGTTGAATTTAACAGCAGCTTGAGATTGAAGAATACAGATCTTCACAGGCACCAGTGGAACTTGTGACATCACCCCTATTCCCTATTATGATATGACAGCAATGTCACCAACGTGACAATTTGGATGATGGGTTTATGGGTTGGACTTGACGGATGATCTGGAAGGTCTTTTCCAACCATAATACCCCTTTGATTCCATGATTCAAAAGCCATTTAACTAATATTATAACAGTAAGAATGGACTTGCAACTCCCTTGTAGGTGCAAATGCACCCATTAAAGGCAGAGACCTAATTGTGTGCACAAACATACTCTGTGGCTACTCACACACTATCTGCCTCTTCAAGACAGGGCTGAACCTGCGCTGTTGTAAAACTTATTTTTCCCCTCACAGAAAATTCAGAAAGAAAAATCTGGGTTTTACTGTATTGATTTTTTCCGTTTGTAGCAAAGTGCCATCTTGTCATTGAAAAACAAGCATTCAAGGCCTGGAGGCCTCATGTGAATTCTTAGACCACTTTGAGTCACATTTAATTGGCATTACAACTTGCATAGCATCTCTTTCTGGCAGGCGCAGTAGGGATATGTAAATAGAGAGCTTAGACTGTAAATAGAGAATTGGGACCAGAGGGTTGCAGAAGCTTCTGAACCTGACTTTGCAGGTGGGGGAAAGGCAGTAGAAAGGTTAAATGATGTAACCAAGAAGAAAAAAGAAAGAGTGGACATTTTACCCAGGTATCTGGACCAGAGTTTAACAACTCCGTCACAACACACTTTTTTTTTTTTTTTTTCTCCTTTTAGATTAACAAAGGCCATCTACATTTGATTCCAGAAAGCTTCCAGGAGAACTTCCCATTTGTATTTCATTAATTTCACTCCCAGGACACCTGACATATAGCAGGAGAAAGGAATGTACAATTAAATGTATTGTTATATAATATACACTTTATCTAGTAACAGAAGACAATATTGTAACAGCAGTGCTTTCAAATCACTCCACAGCATT
>NW_010580289.1:93983-119144 GCF_000705375.1 Tinamus guttatus
CAACTCATTTTAATTTCAATAATTGAATGAGAAATAGGAAAGCCTATTGAAAGGACTGTATTCTGGTCAAAGACTAATGAGAAAATAGTTTTGAGTCTCTGAGTCAGTGGGTGTCATGGTAACACTGCATTATTGAAATCTGATTAGCGTGCCCAGAAGCTTTATAAATGATAACATGCTCTTCTAATTGTATTTCCTTTCTTTCCTGTGATGAGCTTTATATTCATGAGAGGTAAGAGGTAAGGCATCATTCTGTTTATCTCTAAGTTAGACTTAGGATGTCCAGCACGCCTGCAAATTCAGCGCGACCTGTCTTTCAGTAATAGAAAAGTATTCCTGTTTTCATAAAACAAAAAGCTGGGACTTTGATTTCTTCCTCTAATTGTTTTATATGCAATTGTCTAAGTCAAATACCACTCTGCCCTTTTAAAGACACAATATTGTTTCTCAGGGTATAGACAGAAAAAAAGATTACCGTGAAACTTCAGTATCTAGCAAAATGTCTGTTTCATTGGAGAAAAAATGCAGGATAAATTCCATCCCAAGAAGTATTCCCACATGTTTTTGAGGCTTTGAAGATGAAGAGGAGATTTTCTTGGGCTTAGAGGATGGTGTGCCTGTTTGGTAACTCATTGCAACCTCAGAAACCACAAAGAACTTCAAAACTAGAAAGGATTCTTTCCTTTTTCCTGCAGAAAAGAGCTAATATTGCTTCACAGAAACAATACAATGAAAATACAAGGATGGAGGTTTAATAACACTCTCAGGTGAGTAGCCTGGCAGACAGTACTGAGCTCTATTACCACTGCAGCCTCATAAATATGATGCAAAACCATTTAACCATAGAGAAATCCAGTCTCAAATGGAAACCTTTTCTTTCTCAGAGTGCAACAGTATTTTACTTCATAGCAGAATGACTATGAAATCTGCTCCATATTTGGCCTATTTCTGTGACCCTTGAGAGCAAAATCCACCCCCCCCCACTCTAAGTGTTCACTTTCACTTATCAGTTTAGCTTTGAATTTTTATTAAGAAAAAGAAGGAAAGCTCACGTTATTCTCTGGGTAGCTTGAAAACACTTAGTCATAGGACAAATAATGCTTAATACAAGAAATCAACTTTTCTGTAGTATTAGTAATGGGGTTGCATTTGTCACAGTGCATGAATGTAGCGAAAATTAATACAGCTAGACCTAGGAAGCTTATTACTCCTCATTATGTGCATTGGCACGTGGACAAAGTTGAAGATGCACAAAATACTAAAAGCAATCAATCTTAAGTCAACACGCTGAAAGCCAGAGGAACATTTATCTACATGTTTGGAAATTCAGCAGAGAGCGCGGGGTTACACGGGGAATAGAAAGTCATCAAAGCAGGGCAGCGAGCAGAGGAAGAGCAAACAAGGGCTCCCTGGCAGGGATTAGTGCTGCTGCTGGGTACTGTTTACACTCACCTCGCATGGAAGCAGCAGCCAGGAGGGCCATCGGAGCGACCTTCGCCTGTCACCATGATGTCCCCATCAGGGAAGCGCCGCGTTTTCCAGACAGGACATTCGCTGCCGTGGCCACCATGTTTTTTGAGGGGATGTAAAGCCAAGCTGCAAGAGAAAAGACAGGCGAGATTATATCCTGCATCGCTTTCATCTTCTGTGCCATGCACAGCTCTCAGATTAATTTGATGCAGGGCAGCATCTAAAGACGACTCTGGTTTCATACTGACTGTACAAGCAGTGCTGCTTTCTATGCTCATAAGAATTTAAAATCTTTGCTATGTAGATGAGTTCCTCCTTCTGCTGAAGGAAACAGTCAAACATAACTGACTTCTGTGAAACCAGAACTGTTTTCATACACTCTTGGAGTTCCAGCTTATTAAAACTTAAAAAAATAAAAACTCTGTTAGATTTTACTCCTAGAAGGAAAGCAATAGGGATAAGATATAAACAAGCAAAATCAAACAAAATCCACATGAATCAATATTTCCACACAATCTTCAAAGCCTTGGCTTGCCCGCCTGCTGCAGAGCATCAAAGGGAAGGACGGACGCGCGCTCTGCTTTTTCCATCGTACCCACATGTCTAAAGTCACCCATCACCGAGACGGAACTCGAACAATAATCACAATCCACTAGCTATGGGCTTTGCCATCACTGTAGCACCTACTCACTGGCACACGGATACAGGCAGAAAAATCCATTTGGAAGCTATATTCTAAGTGTGCTACATACTTTCAGTTTATGTCGTACAGCAAATGGGGAAATAACGGAAATCACAGCCCACCATATTCACATCCTGAAAACTCACTTTATTTTTAATTTGACAACTGCAATATGCCTAAAATGGACATAGAGAAGAAAAACCTGTTGGAAAGATAACAAGTAGCATATTTCACATGCTTATTGGATGTGAGTTACTGCAATGCTTCAGTATTTGCCAAACTGAATGGTATCTAGAAGTCAGCTTAAGGCCCAGAAGTAGGTTATTAAATCTACCAAATCTGGCATCCGGAAGCTAAATGCAAGGAAAAGGAAGAGGAATCATAACCTGTGTGTGGACCTTTTTTTCGGTCGTTCCATCAGAGCTGACAGTTTGCAGAGAAAAAAGTTTATTAGAATAGAAGTAGAGAAGAAAGAAAAGATGCCAAGCAGCCAAAGAGGAAGAAAGGAGAGGTCGTAAGAAACACATAACTACTCCACTAGAAAAAAATCTTTTAAAAGAAGTGTCTTTCCTCTCCATGCTAATTATTTCATAAAATTCCCTAAATCAGAGCCACAGTTTCTATTATCCTAGGAAATACAATATTAAATTCATGCTAAAAACTAGAATTTCATCAGAAAATAAAACTGTTTAAAGCACCATCTAGGAAGATTTTCACTTTCTACAGATGCACAAGGTGGGTTCGTGTGTCAGATCAAGGAGCCTGCATTTTATATATTCTCTGATCCCTTAAACAGAGTGAAACGCTGCCCGTCCTTGCACGCGCGAGCACATTGAGGTTGTTCTGCGCACAGCCACGGAGGGCATCCAGCCCACAGAAAGAGGGGCAGGATTGCAACTCCAAGAGGAGCACTCCAGCTTCTCAATCTGGACACCCAATTCCTTTCTCCAAGTATTTCTGCCGTGAGCTGCACGCGTGCAGTGCCAGGTATCCCCTTTCCTCAGACTTTCTATCCATTCTCCTTTTTACCACCTTCCCAAGCACCTGCTTTCCCCCTTCCTGGGGAGGTGCTACACAAGCCCAATTCCATCCTTCAGGCCGTGCAACCTCTTGCTCTAAATCCAGAAAATAAGAGGCAATCTAGGGGCTTCCTCTGTGTTTGGACTTGGCTTCTGAAGAGCCTTGGCTGGCTCCCGCAGCAAGCTGTGCTTTCCTTCACCAGCTCCAAGGAACAACCTCCCCAGCTTTGAACCTTCCCACCACACTCCCAAGTCCAGCTTTGAAATGTCCAGCCTCCCATACAGCTTCCAAAGAGCTTTGTGATGATCCATAAAGTGTATTTAAAATGCAAGAAAATAATATCTTGCCATCAGAGTGAAGCCCATAATTTTGCAGTCTTTTTTTACTTCCCTTTTTAATTGCAGAGCTCTTGTACAACACTGGGGCTGTCCACGGTTTTCTTCTCCATGGCATTTTTATAGGCACCCAATGAACACCATTTAATTAACAGCAAGCTGGTGACACAGCCACTCTTGAGTTGCTCCTAGGATGGGAAGCCCATTCATCCCCAAAAGAAGCACTAGAGGCACCATTAATTAGGCCCCCTTGTCTTCATTTCTGGCAATCCAGCATTGTATAGATTTTTGCTTCATCTCTGTTCATAGGCTCTAATTATCTCCAGCACAGAAGACGTGGGGTAGATTGGAATGAAAATCAACATGCGCGAGAGGAACATTAGTTTTCTCCTCCTCCTGTTTTGGGATGGAAGTTGGATCAGAGGAGACTCGCCAAGACAAAACCCCTCTAATTTGCTGTCATTGAGTACATAAATATCCATGTTTACACAACTCCTTTTGGCATCATAAGCCATTCTCATGCCTTCAGCACTTGCCACGGTAGATATATAGCGCTCCCAGTAATTTGCTTTTGAAGCAGTCATCAATTACTTTATTTTGACTGAACTATAAATAAAAAAAGGTATTTTCAGATGCAAAATACTTTACCATGTACTACATTTAAGCATCATATAGATATAAAATCAACCATCAAGTGAGAAAATGTTATAACCCCCAAATTGTCTGTGCAACCTTAGAATTAGCCTGTTTTCAAAGCTCTCAAAGCATCTATGACACATTACATAGCTTGGAGAAAGGACCTTCTGGTTGCTTGAGGTTATCTCAAATCCCAGGATAGTGAAGTTCCCCCAGAGTCCTGGCAAACTCAGTGCACAAAACAGACAGTGCTAGTATATGAAGGGCATGGACTGAACATAAGCATCATCTCAAACCTCTTCCAAGCCATAAAAGAACAATAATCAGCTTTTTCACAGCACGGGTTTCCTTTGCATCTCGGGAGACTGCAGGAGCAGCAAGATTTCAAAAACTCAAAATCTAGTCTCAAGTAGGCACTCAAGGTGAAGAATGCAAAATTAATGACCAGCTGAGCACTTCTTAATGACTTGTCCAGCCTCACACAACTGCTCTGGGGCAGAGTAAGGGCAAAATCCACTGCCCGAGAGTGTCACATATAGGAGTTATGCAGAAATATGCTCCCAATATAGATGGAATTTAGCAGCCAAATTCTAATATAAGGTTCTACTGAATATCACTTGTGATATCACTTTTTAGAAACTCATCATTTGGTCAAATTTATGTGCATGCCCAGATACTGGCAAAGACTATTTTATTTAATGCCAAGAGCTACTTCTGTACCAGAAAGCTCTTCTCATACATTTCTTACTCCAAAATATGAGAGCAGGAGAGTTCCTCTTGGGTAAAATAACATTTTTCTTAGTCCATGAGCCATTTTAGCTGCTGCCTTCTTGCACAAAATATTCGGCCTTACTCAGATAGCTAGCATGGAAAATTTCAGTCTGAGTAGTTACATTTTGATTAGCTACAAATAGCTGAACACTCAGTTCTCTAATGGAAATGGTGAGGAAATTGTAGATATTTGTTCCCCTAACATCAAGCCCACTAGCTGTGTTGGAACAGAACAGTAGAACATGTAAGCCTGGATGTTTTGAAAGCAAGAATATAACAGGGACTGCATTCGTTAGAGAATCCCTATTTATTAAGGCCTCAAAGGAGAAGTATATGCCTAAATATTGGGACATCAATAACCCTACTGGAATCGCTGGCATTGTTCACTTGCATAAACGTAATTATATTGCTGGACAGCATCCTAAAAATCCAAAGATGATTTTTTTAAATGTGAAACATTATTCTTTCTGAATTTCACAGGTCAGTAGCTAGTACTAAACTCTAGCACAAATTAACCAAACCATCAGGAATCATTCCTGTTGCAACGGATCATCACTGGAAAGACCTTGTGCTGCATTTTCCTACCTCTCAGAAAACCCACTGAGAGGCAACTCAGCTCCACATTTGATGGCCGTAGTTAGAGGATCGCTGTCCCATCCGGATCCGTACGGTCTCACTCCAAGCATCAAATCATCACCAAGGTCAGTCTCTAAAGTGACAAGTAAAGGGATAGAGGAACGTGACAACATTCCAAATCATTAGAAACGTGAATTACCACATCACAAGAGGCTCCAAAGTCCCTAGTTTCTAAATATAGGGGGACAGATCTGACAGTCATGAAAATCCCTTTACTCTGTCTTTCTTTATGAGCACAAAATGGGACACAGAGCAAAGGGAGAACAGATTCAATTGATCCTGTGTTTGAAGCACCCTTCAGTGTACCTGATAGTTCTTCCTTACCTAATTAACTGGGGCTGGAGTAAGAGAAAAAGGCACACGAGACATCTCCCAGTAGAGAAGAATTCTTGTCAACACTGGGTCCCCAATTTCTCAAGAACTTTCAAACAAAAACATCACCAAAGCCTTTTTTTTTTCCTGATTATAACTTATCCTGATATGTCTTCCCTGAACCATGTCTCGCTAATGCAGTCACTTTTAGCACCTCTTCATCTCAGCTTGAGCTACCAGGTCTCCCCTGCCATCCCACTTCAGCAAGGCTTTTAACACTGCCGTTCAACATGGGGCTTCATTGTGCAGAAGTTTCATCACCAAAACCTTTGCATTCTAGTTTGAGGCTTTGAAACCTACCTTTTTACAGGGAAATGGAAAACGGGAAAAGGCTTTGAAAGGAGAAAATAAGAAATAAAACAAAAAGGAAAGCAAAGAGCATAAAATAGGTAAGTGGGGGGAAACACCCAAAGAACAAAGCTCGTAAGCTTTGTTTCATTTACGTTAGTGCTAGCCTGCAGGCTAGGGACAGCTCGCACAGACACAAGCATTTAAAAACCTCAGTCTTGGCTAGTACAAGTCCCAGCTCTTTCCTGTGCTCCTGCGACTCAGGTTGCAGGAGGAGGAAAACTTGCTAGCATCGCCATGCCCCTCGAGTTCACCTTCCAGAAGGCCCTCAGAACTCCAATCCACACCCCCAAGGCCAAAAGCTGTACTAATTTAGGGCACTCTCTAACTGATGCTGTTCACCAGGCACCTTCAGTCTGAGCTGCCTGGCTGTAACAAGCGCATGGTTATTCCTGCACACCGTGAATTCACGCGCTTCTGAGCTTGCCAAAAACAGCTCTCCTCTCAACAAAAATTGACTTTGGAAAGGCAGCGCTCCACATAACGCTGGGTGCCTCTGCAAACAGCCCCAAACCACACTTCGCTATGCCTGACAGGTAAAAACAAGATTCTGTGGAGATGAGATGTGAATAAGGTTCATTTTGTGATGCTCAGACCCCGCTAATTCTCTTTGGATTTCCCATGTTGGTACCTGCCTGGGATTTTGTGCAAGAGATGCAATTACAGACCTGCAGGTCCACTCTGAAGTCATTTTCTCCTTAAAGATTCAAGCCCAGACCGTCCCTCAGAAAAATTCAAAACTCTGAAGAAGATTTTGGTGTATTTTCTGCAAGATTAGGGGTACTTCAAAGCAAGCCAACAAGGAGGAACGAGTTCAGCAATGACTCCCATGAGCCCCTGGCTCCCTCACCACACACCTATCAGAAGCAATTTGCCCACCTGAGCCAGCTCTCCAGGTGCCCAGGTAATTAAGTACTGGTGCTCTCCAGGTGCTGCAGGTAATTAAGTAATTAATCCAAACAAAAGGGAGGAGACAAACCCAAGGTAAATATCAATGGTGTTTGAGAAACCCCACACTTGGGCATGGGAGCTGTGCCTCCTGCACGGCGCACATGCGGTCGCAGGCAGCTGTCGCCAGGCAAATCCCCTTCACCATCACCTCCCCTCTGCAAACCAAGGTACATTGCCTTCTTGGAGGAAAAGGCAGCCACCTGCGAGGCCAAATTACACTTATGGAAATGGAGGGGTTTAGATCCCCACGTGCTTGAAGGAAAGTCCAAAAAAGACGGTACCAAACGGGATAGCTCCTAAAAGAGGCTGCAGATAAGCAGGACCAGAGCAAGCCCAAGCATCTACAACAGAATAGCCTGTATTTTTTGAACAATTCTGAATAATTTATCGCTATTCAGCAATTCTGAAGCACTTAGTGTGCAGCCAAGGCAAAGGTAAAGGCCTCACAATTTAGGCAAGCTGGTACAAAACTTCTCCTATTCAAGATCTAATGCTTGCCTATTTTCTCACCTGTGCATTAGGTTCTTTTGGGCTACCGAGATAATAGTTCATCCTCCCTTGTAATGAAAGACAAACTGCTTTTCTGAAAGGCAATTTTAGCTTGACCAGCTTGAAAAGATGCAGATTGCTTTTGCAAACGCTGCTAGCTGCGGCCTGCTTTGAAATAGTTTCCATCATTCCTACTAGCAATTCCCAGGCCTCTGCTGCACAGGGGCACTTTTTGCAGATGATTAGGGCAGTGCTGTGGTACACAAAAGTTGGGAAGGAACACTATTTGCAACCTGCAAGTTAGTACGTTGTGTTAAATTATCAATTAAAAAGTATTAAAAATATCATTTACAATTAGAGCATCAAACTGCCAACGCACATTAGAAATTAGTTAGAAGCTAAGACATTAACTTTTCAAGGTCACTTTTCTCCTGTTCCTTTCCTACTTTTGCAGGCAGGGACAGGTACACTCTACGCTCTGCTTCCGTGCTGTAATACTGAGGAATGCTCCCATCAACAGAATTAATGGAAACTCTCAGGGGAAGAAAGTTGCATAAACAGTTTTTTCACAGTTGGAGAAGTTCACAGCCTGAACTAAAAGGCAAGGTTGATGCCTATAAATCATGCCCTTCATCTCAAGTTCCTCTTAATCAGACATCCATATGGGAGAGAAATGGGTTCCAGGCTCCGAAGGGAGCACAGTAATTCCCCACTCCCACCATTCCTACACCTTGGAAAATGCCGAGCTCCGGCGCTCTCCAAAGGTGCCTGGGAGCTCGTCTGCCCCAGTCAAAGCACTTGCTGAAGTGTCACCAACATCCCTCCTTGTGCTAACAACGCCTTTGCCATCGCTTTGCCATCAGGAGCACAGAGAGCGATTTCTCTCTACCTTTTCTCCTCAAATTACCTAGCAGAAGGCTGTTAGCAATATCTAGCTTCAAATAAAGCAAAACCAGTCCTCTCACTGATCCAGTTCTCTAAATTTTCTTAAAAGCTTTGCCCAAATACACACACAAATATCCAGCTGAGACTCCACCAACCTGAATAACCATCCAGTATTTTCCACACCACATTCTGGATTTACCTACCCTCATTTGCAGTAGCAGTATATGGAGCAGATGCATTTGCTTTGTCACCTGTTTTCTGTCTTGACAGATACTCCCTATTTCATATTTGTGTATCTGAATTCTTCCTCCAAATTTATCATACAGCACTTCACTGTATTGAATTTTGTCATGCTGATTTAAAGTCTTCTCTCCAATTTGCCCTGTTTATTTTGAATTCTGACCTGATGCAGAAGGTTATTTGCAGCCCCTCATAGCTTAGTGCCATCTCCATATTTTATAAGCTCTTCTGTATTCTGTCACCCTTCCTGCTAATGAAAACACTAACCACAACTGATTTCCTGAGCAAATTTTCAGCTCGACACATGGGTTGCAGAGTTCAACAGGAAGGTTCCTGCACCCAATCCACTACACTGGTTTTTGTGAGAACTTGCCCTTTTGAAAGGCCCACAATATATATTTAAAAACCTTAAGAGCAAGCAGCACCACAATTTGCTTTGCTAAATCATTGCAATGGTTAATCATCCTCATTTTTAAGGACTCTATTTTCAGGTCTGGCCAGCTTCACTTTCCAGCTCCACATAATCCTCAGTTTACTAGATCAAAGAGAGAATACCTATAGAACTTAGAGAATACTTGCAGAATTACACACTTAATGGCTTACTGATAGCACCACAGCCTTCCTTAAGGCTTTTATGGGATAATCTATATAGACAGTACTGAGGTGAAGAGTAAAATTCCTGAAATGGTCGGAGACATGAGCAAAATAATTCTGCTCTCAGAGAATCAAGTGAAATACATATAAATATATATTTTTTTGAATTGCTATTACGGAATTATGTATAAACACTAACAGGAAAAAACAAACTCTACTGGAAAAAGTTAAGCTCTTTAAGACTATGTAATTTTTAGAATACCTGCTATGCAATATTTGGAAAATTACCTCTCCCCCTCCCTCCTCCTCTTTCTTTCTCTTGAAATTTTCTGTCCGTTTTTCTGTCTAGAAGCATTACAGAGCAAGAAAGTATAAAGCAAATATTTTCAATACTGGAAAACAACCTTAAAGAGGCCAGATTCACTTGTTAGGAGACTCAGAAATAGCTCTCAGGATTTTCTTCCACTTTCAACACGCACAGTTAAAAAGGACTTAGGGTACAGAAGAAATGAGACACACATTAATTCTAGGACAGCACAAAAGCTGAAGATGTATTCTAAATGTTGTCAGTAAGAGATTTTTTAAAAGAAACAAAAACCTTTCATCTAGCAGCCCTGACATTCATCTAGCCCTAGAGAGCATGGAAACTGGGTCAAATTACTTGATTTCTTGACTACTCACAGTTATTCGGCATAATATATATGCACTGCATTTGAATGGTTAGGATTCCAGTGATATTTTGGTGATCAGAGTGTGATACACCAGACAGACAGACATTTTTGTGCTTTAATTGAGAAGCTGCCCGATTCGGCCTGAGACCTTCTGCTGGGCTACCCACACATGAGAACGCCCCATGCCTCAGCTTCCACGAGGAGTCCTTAAAAATGGACCAGTTTGGAGGTGATGGCAACATCCCATGAGATTCTGCCCAATGACTGCCTGAAAATGCTGAGGTCTTCCACCTTCCCGGCCTCCTCCTGGGGACAGCACTCAGGAAACCATCCTCAGTGCAGTCTAGGTCCTCCCTTGATGGTTTACACAAAGCCACGTTACCTCCCCGGCATGTCGGGAGCTACCGATGCTTTCACACCTTTGTTTCAGCCTAATTTCACTTAAACTATTACCATCCTACTATTATAACAACAAATGTAACATTTACATTTTGACAAAGACTTGAAAAGGTTTCATGTAATGCATGTTGACAGCACAGAGAAAAGCCTTGATGGTTGAATTTCCTGCTTGTCAGGTATTTCTCTACAAGCTCCCAGACAAAAAAATAAAAAAAAAGAAAAAGAAAAATACACTTATCTCAGAATCCCTAAGACAGTTTTAGCTTTTGCAGTTTAAAGTTGCATTAAAGGCAGTAGATTGAGCTCAGTCGTACACCTGGAAAGGTGTATTAAATATTAAGGCCAGTAGGAATGTGCATCTGTGACAATGTGTCTCCCCATCATCTGATGCTAGATTTCAATTTTCACCCTTCTTGGCATTTGTTATTATTTACTGACCCTATTGCTACTGTGCTGCAAGGGTAAAGCATACACGCAACTAAAGCAATTACTTATTTTCAACAACTGCAGTCTTTTAGCAATACTTACCTCAAGGATCAGCATTTATCTGGCTTCCAGGTGGCTTTGGATTCACTTCAAACAGAGCTACATTAAAGGGTATGTATCACTTCTCCAAGACCGCTGTTGCTTTCCGCGGGGCTCATTAATGAGAAATAAGGAACATGTACTTTTGAAGTCGGAAGAGGAAAGGAAATGTCACTCCAGCCTTCAAGAAGGGCAAGAACCCAGGGAACTACAGGCCAGACAGCCTCTCCTCTATCCCTGGAAAGGGAACTACAGGCCAGCTCATCCTGGATGCCATCTCCATGCACATGATGGGTAAGAAGGGAATCAAGAGTAGTCCACGTTTGGATTCACCAACAGGAAATCATGCTTAGCCAAGCTGATAGCCTCCTACAATGGCATGACTGGCTGGATAGATGAAAGGAGGGCAGTGGGTGTCATGTTCCTTGCCTTTGGAAAGGAGGGCAGTGGGTGTCATGTTCCTTGCCTTTGGAAAGGATTTTGATACCGTCTCACATAACATCTCAGGGGTACACTCAAAAAGCATTCCCAAGATAACCAGAGAATGAGGTAGATGGAGAACCAGTCAAAGGGCAGAGCTCACAGCATTGCATCAGTGGCACAAAATCTAGCTGAAGGCCTCTGCTACGAGGAAAGGTTGAAAGAGCTGGGACTGTTCGGCCTAGGGAAGAGAAGACTGATGGAAGGATAAAGAAGATGGGGCCAAGCTCTTTTCAGCGATATCCGGTGACAGTATGAAAGGCAACAGGCACAAACTGAACCACGGGCAGTTGTCTGTGTTCCCTGGGTGGGTGAGTGAGCACTGGAACAAATGGCCTGGAGAAGTTGTGGAGCCACACTCCACTCCACAGTGGTATTCAAAAGCTGCCCAGACACAATCCCAGGCAAGGGTCTAAGATCTGGACCACATAATTTCCTGAAGACTATTCCAATCTCACCTGTTCTGTGATTCTATGGTACACTACAGAGTCCTGCTTCCTAAGCAGGAGAAAGTTGCTGTCTGTGTTGCTGACCCTCACTCATAACTGCAACACAAAGAAACGTCAAGTTTCTTTATGGCTTGTCTCAAGAAAGATATGGTTTTGCATGAGTTTTAAGGCTCAGACTTGGGATGTCAAAGAACTACAAGCATTTCAGTTTTATTTTGATGTCACCATTTTGCGTCCTATGGTATGTGCATCATGTAACTGTTCATCAAAGAACATAAAGATTCTTGTTTCCAAACACAAGCCTGCAAGGAGCTAAACATCTTCTGAGATCTGACCAAACACTGCCAAAAAACATGGCAGTTTCCTACAGCCACCTTCTGCATCTGTTTACTATGTAAACATCAGCGTACCATAAAGATGCCACAAGACTGTGAATCACCCAAGGGTTTGTTTCTGCTTACTCTCATCATGAACAAGAGTAGACCTAGAAGTCTTATCATTATGCAACCTATTCTGTGGGAAAAGAAAGGACATTCTGATGTCTTTAATTAGCACATTGCACCTTACACAGATCATTTGAAGAAGCCTCATGTATATAAGTTACAATCTTTTCTAATTACGAGGAAAGACACAAAGTACAACCCCAGAGAGCCACGAAACACGTGATGATGCGATGCTTCCATGAAAGGTAGAGTAAACAAGTGCAAGCGAAACCTCAAATTGTATCTATTTAATAATTAAAAGGGAGTTTTGTTTGATGGAAGCATGGCAGCAGGCGATGGCGAAAGAGAAGCCAGGACTGCTTGATGCTGCCACTCTGTAGCAATGAGATCAGCAACCTACAGCACAGGCCCCCAAGGCCCTAACTTGGCAGATTCTGCACAGCCGCAAAGGGCTAGCGCTCCAGGACAAGCAGTGGGTGCCCTACACCCTGCTCTACAGCACTGAGCAAGGCACAGACCCTTTCCGAGGGTGACCGTATCTGCATTGCTGCCTTTTTTATTTTTATTTCTAAACCAAGACATGCACTCTCTGTTTTAGGAACAGAGTCGGCAGGCTACTTGCGAAAGGTTGCCAACGGCTGCTTCAGAGAAGTCATCTCAATGGCATACTCAGATATCCAGACAAGTCGTCTCAATGGCATATTCAGATTATCATTGATTATTGATTCAGTCATTGAAGAGTCTGTACATTATTCAGCAGTACCTGCGGGAACAAAACCTATACAACATTTCCAGAAAGGAGCCATAAGTTTTCTAAAGCACAAACCCAATCTCCTCTAGACTCAAGAATATTTCATAGCACTAAAACTAATATCTTTCTATGAATTAAAAAACAAGAACTGAAGCAAAGCCTATTTTGATCAGGTTTTCTAAAGCAGCTCATCAAGTACAATAAATATACAGCTCTAACACATGTTCTAATCTTAATATCTCTTTAATATTTCCTTTGTATTTGATCAATATATACTACAGGCTGAAAAATCCCCTACCACTCCTATTACAAGCTCAATATTATTGCAATTTTAAGATCTGCTAGGAAGCGGAGAGTAACAGAACTCTATAGTCTATTTGTCATAGAAAAGTCATCAGTATGGTAATTGCGGAAGTGCAAAATGCACAGTTTAAAGACTAATGCTGGCAAATTTTTTACTCCACATAGTAAGAAAACTAATGGGGCACATCTTAGATTAGTTTAGTTTTATACATAGTGGCACCATACTGTAATTCTGAAAGTGCTAAATAACATTTCCTTTATAAGTACTTTGGAGGTCTTAAAGCAACAATGACAGTTTTCAGCTCTAATTTTACAAATACAAAAAATACAGGAATTTTAATTGCCATTTAATCAGAAATTAGTCAGAGTTAATATTACCATAAATTACTCTGATTTGGCAGAATAGTCCAAGTAATTTTAATGTCAATTTTAATATTGTCTCATTTTCTAATCAAATATCCTTTATTAAAAAAACAATAATATCTGGTGGACAGAAGCATCAAAAACAAATCTAAATTTTACTCATTTAAGAGATGCCTCATTAGCTCCCCTGCCATATTGAGGAAAAAGGAAGCAATCCGAACATGAAACACTTCAACTCTCCATCTTTAAATAACAGCTGCAGAGACAAAAATCTTTTACAATAGCTAGAGAGAGCTGGGAGTAGCTGCTCAGTAAATGAGTGACATGTGCTAAAGCTCAGCTCATCAAGTACAGGTGACCAGCATACTGCTCTCCTCCACATGCCCTTCAAGCATCATGCACAGAAGATACTACGAAGTATTATGTGTGGTGGGAGGTTGTCATCTCAGCTATGCAGAACTCTTTCTCTGCTCCCAACCAAAATTTCACCAAAACACTCTCAAAGGTACATCGAAAGCAAGTTCTGGCGCCCAGTTCTGCAAAAGTCCCATCTAGTTTGAAAGAAGAAATCATTGCAGCAGTATTCTCTATGCCAGAAGACCAAGCCATGCCTACACACAAATCAGACATTTCTGACATGTTTTAATATACCACGTCTGTCCTCGGAGGAAGCTTTTCCAGATTGGATAAAAAGTTGTTGAAACTATCAGCCTCACTGCAGCAGGTAACTAGCCAGCGAGAGCCGCACTTTCAGCGTGGTGCACAGGTCTGTATCAATCTTAATACCAACAGATCCATAGGACCGTGTCACCACACACAGCTTTTAACATTCTTCTCGCTAACCTTTGCAACTGCTAAGTTCTTGACAAACCAAATTATTATTTTACTTTGCACGCAATATGGATAGAACTCTGCAGTGTTCATGCTTAAATCTCTGCCACCAGATTCCAAACCTAAGGCAGACAAGTGAAATCCTTTGTTAGAGGAACTTGCAGAGACAATTGCTTGGGAGGAAAAAGAAATACCATTAAAGTTCATGGGAATTTGGACTGACTTAGATTTCAGCATTAGCACTGTGTAAACGGTTCTTTAACATGCTCGCCTCTCCCTCTGTAAATGCCACTGATCAGCAGTGTGTAACAAGCAGAAGTGCAACAGGAAACAATATCTGGTGTCCTATTCTATGGAATAAATGCACTTAGAGTAATAAAACAGGGATTTATAGAAACATCCACTTCAAGCTGCTTTTAAAGCTTTCTAAAACACATTTGGCCTGGTTTATTTTACCCCTGCAAACCTGCACAAATAAATGTATTCAGACCATTACGACTTTACAAGGAAGAAAATGCAGCAAGAAGCTGTACTGAAATATTTCAGTCCGTTAGACCACACCTAAAATCTCTCTTAAAATAATAAATCAGATGTTGTGTGTGCGCATGGATATATAAGAGCAGAGGTTTGTAATATACTATTTAAGACCTATTTCTGCCCATATACAGAGTTGAATAGAGGAATTTGGGCTTTCTAGACAATTTCAAGGCTTGAGCGGGATTATAAAACAGGCTTTCAAAATTATATTTTCAATTATGGATGGATCCATACTACACTCTGAATCCTAACTGTGAAGAAGCCAAACCCTGAAGTTACATGTCTAATTTTAAGCACACGATTAGTTCCACAAAGCAGAGCTGAACAACAAACTATAGCAATTTATTTTGGTGTCAGCAGGATTAATTACCTCCATACACTTAACTAGTGGCCTGTGCACTTGTATCACTTGTGCAGAAGAGCAGTTGGTATCACCACAGGACTAGGGACTTACCAGTCCCTACTTCTTGCTCCCTCATACCCCTGAGAAAAGATTCCAGTTCTTGTTTGAATTCTACACAGCAAGAAAGGCAAATACAATTTATAAACCTGAAAAATAATCCCTTTTGCCCTTGTTATTGTAAATGTATTACCCGCACATCCTATGGGAGCTGGCCTTCATATTTGTGTTTAACAAAACAGAGTCCTGAGAACAAGCGCCCATGTAATTAGCACATCAATCATGCTGTTCTTTAATATAAATGAAGTATTAATTCACTCCTCCATGAACTGCTCCACCATAACTAATGCAAATTATTAATAAGCTAACTGCAAGAAAGAGAAATGCAGGGGAGCCCCAGAAGTAGACAAATTCCACCAGCATCACAGAACGATTAAGGTTGGAAGGAACCTTTGGAGATCATCTACTTCAAACCCTGCTCCCACAACACACCTTTTGGCAGGGGGATTCTGAGCATGGGGTGGTTTGGAGTTGTTTTGGGGGGAACTGGAGGCAGCACACACTGTAGTGCCCCCAGTGAAAGCTCATGCAAAGTCACAGCACATCCTGCCTATGGAAGTAGCCTTCTCCAGCTCCCGCTTCTACACCTCTTTTGCCCACTTGAGCGCAGGCGGCTGGGACTGTGTTCTCCTTGCTGTGCTGCCGCCACACAGTTATTCAATTCTCAAGATTTAGCAAGAGCCACCGCTCCACGCAGTCCTACCCGGCCTAGCTAAGGCCTTCGCTGGAGACGCGCAAGCGCCACTGAAGCACCACGCACGGAGAATGGGGAGAGAAGGGAAATAAAGCAGGGAGACGGATAGAATCGGAGACTGTCTGGGTCTCCCGCCTTAGCCTCTCTTTACAGATCTTGCTAAGTATTTCTCAATTTCCCCTCAAAGCCGCAGTTCATTACAGGCCGTCTTCCGGCCTCAGCAGACAGCAGTGGTCTGTACCCTGCCCGTACCCAGCGTTTGGAGATTACCTGACGTGCTGCCTGACAACTAACCCCTTTCTCCTCCTCACAGCACATATCTATAGAGCACAGACTTACTTTAGAAGCCCCGGGGATCCTCCAGAGAGTCAGTGTAATGCCGAAAGCTGGAGGCCATGCTAAGACAGCCCCCACCAAACACCACCACACACCATGGGTTCCAATCCACTTTGGGGCAAACTTGCCTTTTCCCCCGCCTCTGATATTTTTCTAAAACATCTCTCTCAATATAAATTAACTCTTTAGAAACTTTTTTTTTTAATAAAAAGGTCTTTGAGTTGATAAGTTTTGTTTAGTCCTTATGAAGCTTATGTTTAGTCTATGTTTGAGTCCAAAGACAAAACAAAAAAGTCACGCCCTCCTTCCCTCTTTTTTTTTTTTTTTAATATTAGGAGGACTTTGAGGAAGGGAATAACATGTTAATCACTCCTCTAGAGCAAAACAAAGACAGACACTGAGTTCTTTTTGAAAACTATCACATTTATCCCCAGAAATGCATGTTGATTCTCCTAGCACCCACAGAGAAGGGCTGCCAAAGTCAATGGACTGCTGAAGAACCTCAGTACCTTTTAGAAAGCAAACTGGGAAACTTAGTTTAGGTGGGAAGGTATTGGCATAAACACTTAACGAAGAAAGGTGAAATTGTCTGTATCAATTTAGCTATCCTTCCAATGTCCTTTAGCCAAAAACCCACACACACAAAAAAAAATAGACTAGGAGATAACAAGTCTTTAAACTTCTTTTCCCTAAGAAATACCCCACTTAAGGCAGCCACATCTGGAACAACCGATGTGAGCTGTGTTGCTCATCCATGCTTGGTACCTGAGGAAACAAGTGCTTCTTTGCTTGACATATCAGAAAGTTTTCCTGAGGAGAACACTATTTCAATATTTCTAAACTCTTTAAACTTTCCCTAAATATGAAAAGATGAGCATGACCGTACACAGAACACGTCCAGCAGCAATGGAGAAACCACACACAACTGTACCAGGATTTTGTTGAGCTCTGTGCCTCTCACAAGCAGCAAGGAGCCCGTATCCAGCAGGCCGCATATCAGCAAAGGGGAGCTGGGAAAGGAGCTGCTTAGAGGTGCCACAGTGCTCATCAGCTCTAACATGGCCAGGCTTAGGAGTTCCTACGGAAACATCCATCCTTTAGCAACTCTTTTCCATTGACTTGCATATTTTGTTCCCCCAAAAGATTCTAAAACTCCACAGAAGCAGCGAGACAGAAATACATAACACATGCTGACTTGCAGGCTCGTTTCATTTCCTTTGCAGATGGGCCAAAAAGACATCAGTAGTAACATTTTCAGCTTTTATCTTGGATTGGTGCCAGGAGATAGTGAAAAAGTACTGATCTGTTTTTGTCCTGGCATAAAGCACCTTGTCTACTTCAGTGAACAAATGCTGCCATTTTCACCCGCCATTGTCTTTTATGGATCACACACTTTTCACATTTTCCCCAAGCCCTGATTGCCAACAAGTCATGGAGGAGAGGCTAGATCACATATCTACAGAGGCAGAGAAGGGACAGTCAATACCACCATTTCTTGTTAACTCAAGAACTTGGATATTTTACCAGTTGCAAATTATTGGGCATCAGACACTTAACTTTCAGAAATTAGTATTTTCAACCTAGTCCACAGCCCCTAGAGCAACAAGTGCCCTAGTGTCCTAAGTTTTTAATAAATATATAAATAACTCAAGTGCTTCACTTTAGGAAAGCTTGTTTCTGAGCTTAAAATAGCAAATTTTGATTAATTTCTTACCCTAGGTTAATAGGAAACAAATTATATTTCAGAAAATGTTAATGGATTTTCCCTGCTGTTTTTAAACGTATTTGCACCTTTAAATACTTTTAAATATTATACAAATATTTAAACAGTTTGAGGTAATGGACAGTATGTTCCACTGTAAGTACAGTTCTGCATTGGATTTAAAACCTGAGAATAAACCACATCTCTGGAGCTATCCAAAAATATCTAACAGCCATGCTCAACAGCTTGCTCTCTCTGTGTAGGAAAAGAATCACTAGAGTATGGAAAAGCATTGGGGAGAGTCTTCTAGTGTCAGACCAGGAGCATGTGGGAGCACAAGATTTGGTAAAGACGAAGAAATGGTAACAGGTACAGAAACAGCATCAGGAAGACAAAAGAAATAAGATTTTGAAGGTTTCATCTACAGCAGAATAGGTGGGGAGAGATCACTGACAGCAAATCAGAAAACCCAGACGGTGCTCACTGCTATAAAGGCATAAGGGTGCGTGATTTCACGTTACATTCAAGCAGAGTACGGTTCTGTTCTCCTAAACCCCAAGGTAAACCCACTGAGTCAATGCATCGCATTTCCAAATGGGTTATATGTTGTGATAATACTGTTAAAATCGTTTTTTTCTCTTTTTCTATTTTGACATATCCACCTACAATGAGAATAATTTCTGATAGATAGCTAAAATTAAATAGTAAAACAGATATTTTTCAAATGTACCCTCTGTTCTTTTTTGTCTTCGAGATTTTAAAGCTCCTAATTTCCATTTCTTGAGCACAAATGACAGTCAGAAAGGGATCTATTTCAATTTATTCACCCAATTCACTTTTCAAGTGCAAAACTACAGAAGAAATCCTGCCAGCCTACATATAATTGTCAGACTCGCAAAAGGAGGTTTTCTGGCAGTGAATCAACAACAGAGGTTCTAGCAGCATTTTCCATGCCCAGTATAGGGATCTCTTGCTAACCGGTCAAATCAATGCTGAACATACAGAGCTTTTTATAGTTGTAGATACATCTCTTTCAGGCACCCTTTATACCTGGTGCTTTAGGAGGCAGAACTTCCTTTAAGGGTCCCTAAGGGGCAGTGCAGCTCCACAGAAGTGTGAGGCTGTGCTCCAGCAACAGCCTCCACCCCTGTTCCACAGGGAGGGCTGACCTTTCCTGCCGAATCTCCCAGGACAAGACGGGTTCCTAGGAAGATGCTGTGTTAGGGCTCCCATAGATGCTGTGCAGGCAGTAGATGCATAGATGCAGTGCAGCACACTTGTTACAAGGTATTTTGGAGGTAGTCTTAATTCACATGCCTGTGGTTTGCAGTGACAAAAACCTTTATATGAAGCAAGTCTGCAGGCTTTCTCTATATTATGACAACTCTTTCCAAAAAGGTATTATTTTTTATACTTTTTAATTTCAGCATCCACTGTTTTACAGTAAGAGCAATCAATTCTTCTACTGGCATCTCAGTACACAGAGGTTTAGGGAAAAGCAGTGGATTTGCCTACCTTGAGTTTAGTAAGACTTTACCTGGCCTCACCTGTATCACGCTCCCAGGACACAAACAGCACCGCTTTGCGGTCCCTGACACTGCACATGTTCACGTTAGTCAGCACACTGTTCATGACTTGAGCAAAGGACCCAGTCTGTATGCAAGATGGGGGAGCATCATGTGTTAATGTGGCTTTTCTCATTTAGAAATTTAGTTTGTTTCTCCAAAACAGATCATCCAAGTCTTGGCTTGTGGCTCCTTGACTTGACATTCTCAAAGTAGAAATAAATGATCAAGTCCCATCTCCTCCTCCCATTTCACAGAGTAGCCATCCATCACCTTGGTGGCAGAGTCTCACACTTAAAACTCATACACAAGAGTCAAAGTTACTCAGGTGTGTGTATATAGAAAACAGAATCAGTCCTGTATGCACAAAAACAACTACAAGAAGATATCAGGGGGTAAAATTCTCTGCTAAGATGTATTCCCTGGGCAGACTCACTTCTGACACTGGGGTTGGCCTCCGAGCAGCCACATTTCAATATTAGCAGAGGCAGGATGCAGTAGAGGAGTCAAGGAGGCTGGTCTAGAACAATAAGTGGCCTGTTCCAATTCCAAAGAAAAAAGCCACAATTAAATCAGTCAGAAGTGATTTTCTGTTATGACTGATGTAGAGAAGAAAGCTACTTTAATTTGTATTTCCTTTATATACGGTGTGGGAAGAGAAGCCATAGACAGACCAGGTATTTTAAGATAGAATATATGACCCTAATTTACAAAAATTCAATGAAGCTATTGAGAAAACAGCACTCCACATTTTAAAGCAACTGTCGATGCAGTAAGAGAAAAGCATTGGCTTATTTATGGTTAAACTCACTTCTCTCTGCACTAAGGTATTTTCCGTTTTTCCTACTACTGACATGTAAAGTGAATCGCATTTTTTTTTCTTTTTTCCAGATCTAAACAACAACACATCAGATTCTGCAGCTACTATAGATAACTGTACTTTTGTACTCCTGAAAACAAAACCACATATTCTGCCATTTCACATCTAACATTAGCATTTCTACAGTGACTTCATGAAATAAAATTACAGATTAAAAACACTAAGCTCTTTTTTATTAACACTGAAGTTCAGCAGATTTCTTCAGGCTTTTCCAGACACATCAGAATTGCAAACAAAAACGTTATGAGAAGGTCTTACCTTAGCTGATCTTACTGGAGATAAACTCATAAGACACAACTGCAGAGTATGGGCTGCAGGAGAAGCAGGACGGAGGAAGGTACTGGAGCGAGTGTCCACGTCCCATGGATATTGCAGAACAGCTCCTGGCCAGCAAGGAGCTAACGGCCTTCTATTAAAATACATAAGCTGGTGCTGTGGTTTAAGAGGACATTCTACTGCTTTCAGTCATCGCACTATAATACAGCACTATAATACTTAATTCTTCAGTAATCTAATTCTTATAGGTCATGATTTCGAGCTTCCAAATGCTAGCACAAATGGGCAAGGCGGTCTTAAGAGTGGGAGAACAAAACAATTTCGTCAACGTTTTCTTTAGACAACAATATAGTTGGATACAAACAAGATCAAGGGAAAAGGCATTTTTAATCTGTACAAATGAGGTGCTGAAGGCGCCTGCATGTTAATAATCAGCAAATGTTTCTTAGTGAAAAAAAAAGGAAGGAGAATCATTACATATAACACCAAGAAACACAAGATACCAAGGCTGGAAATGAATGAGAAAGAGTAATTCAAGATTTTAAAAAAGCTAAAGATAAGCTTGTCTTTAATACAAGAAAAATTATGAGCTAGCTTTCTGACAGATACAGGCTTTTATTTGGGTCGGTGAAAACTAAAAACAAACAGGCACTTCAAAACTCCAGGACTACAGAGAGAAATCTTGCGCTGCAAAAGCAGAGTCTGTGTTTTCTGCATCTTAATTTATCTGTTTTCTAACACAGTTATTAAATCCACTGAATTTTTTAGTTAGCTTCTGGCAGTGGGTTTGACAAGGCACAAAGGAAATATATGTACAAATGCCAATGCAAGGGACAGCATTTTCAAGAGGCAGGCACAATAAAGCCTACATGAATATATATGTTTTGAGTTAACAAGTTACTTTCTATGGATAATGCATGCTATTCAGGAAGAATCTCAGCAACTAGAAAGAACAAAATAAAAAGTGACAGGCTGAGTAGGATTCAGAATATTTGATTACCAAGAGAAATGCTGGGATACAAGTTGTAGCTCAATATACTTCAAGAAGGACATGACCAAAGCCGGCTAAACCCCACACTCTATATTTAAATCCTAGTCTAACAGACTAAAAGCAACAAAAGCGAGATTTTCAGTGAACATTAATATACAGTTAATCAGCTTAAAATTGGAACATGTTTTTTTCTTCCCTTTGACTTTTAAGCACCTTGTTAGATGCAATTATCAGCTCACTAATAGCAGAGGTTTAAGTAAATGACAAAACACAATTCTTTTTCAAGTCTCTCAAACAGAGTTGAAAAAATACAGGCATCTCCACCATACTGTGTACAAGCACCACCACACACAAAGGTCATCAAGGCAGAAGAGACCCTAAACGTGCAGTTCCACCTCTGGGCGACCTCCCTCGAGAGCCACGTGGGACATGACGGTGCCACAGTGCCAGCAGTAACCAAACACACTACCCTATAATGCCCGAGCTGTTGCATGAGCTAAGTTGGTCGTGACAACCTTATAAAAATTACTGCTATAAAGGACAGCATTTGGCAGTTTTAATAAAGAAAAATATCATCTTTAAAATAGTAGGCTGAGGTCAGGAAGTGTTTGCTGTCCCTGCCTGTGTTTCAAGGCTAGGAGACTTGAGCCTGAAGCGCTTTCAGCCAAGCATCCTCCAACAGCATTGCATTCCCAAGTCTGATAAAGGCATATTTATTTTGTTCCATATGCCACAATTGAAGGAGAAAAAAAATGTGCCTTGCAGAGCAACTGCCAAGCCAAGGAGAGAACTGGCTAAAATAAAACACTCATGCAATGGTCATGACTAGAGTAGAAACTCCTGCCCACGCCTGTGTTTTGGGAAGGTGCAACAATGAGATGGGAGGACAGGCTTCCAGTTCCACCGTAACTACCTTGGACAACCACGCCAGGAGTCACAAACCATTAGGTCTATGTATCACAGTCACATCTGCTCAGATCACTGACAAAGAGGGCTGATGTCTTGTTTTTTGTTTTTCAATGCGTCTACTAAGAAACAGCCATAATTGCATGACCTCAAAAGCTTTCTCAACAGCAGGAACGCTTGTTTTGGAAACATCATATGTGAAATGATGAAAGCTAAATTTTAAAGTTTAATAATGAAGCGGTTAACAAATCCTTCTTGAACTTGTTTGCAAACTGCCAAAGCATTCCCTGGCAGGGCATAACCCTATCAGCCTGTATTGCAATATAGTTGCAGTAACAGAGCTCCTAGGCAGCAGAAGGTGACAAGGAGCAGCAGCAGGATGTGAAGCACAGGTAGGACCTGGCTGCTTGCAGGTAGACCCACCTTTGAGAGCCCGAAGGAGGTCCAAGAGCAGGAGTAGCCCATCTCAGATTCGCTGTGTCACCCCAGGCTATGCAATAGCGGTTGCAGAGGTGGCAGTGGAGCCCCTACGGTGCAACCCCCAATCAGACCCTCCAAATGAATCCTAGCTTCTCTATCTGTAAAATGGCAATCATAACAGTCTCCAGTATTGTAAAGCTCCTTAAACCTAATGCAAATTTATTAATACTACTAGACATATATGCAATATTAACTATCAAAGGAAAAAAAAAAAAAAAAAGGCACACATTCAGGGCAAGGAAAGGTCAGTGATACCAAAAACTTTTTTGGTTTTGCCCCGCAAAAACTTTTAACATCCTGCAGTATTCTCACCTTCTCCCTTAGAGCATAAGCTTATTGTCAAAATCTTGTTACTCCAGATAGACCTTGCAAGCAAACAATTTAGCAGACGATTCTTCCTTGTATATCCACAGGGCACAAGAGAATCTCAAAGCAAAACCTCTGAAGCAAGCCTATTAAGATTTTGCATAGTCTGACTACTAATGAGCTAATAAGAAGTTTAAGATGATTTAAATCAAGTCTTTCTAAAGCAGAAATTAGTTGCAAAAAAGGCCAAAAGAAATCAACATTAAATTCATCACCAAGTACCAACAGCCGTATACCAAGATGAATATGGCTTGGAGGCTCAAGTAGCTTTAAGTTGGTGTGTGAATTCAGAAAGGACTTTGGTGTGTAATCTCTTTTCCACAACACAGGCAGAGTTTTAGTTTTGCTTAGAGCCAAACTGTCACAAAATAGTTCACTCTAACACATAAGCATGTGGCAACAGCACTACAGCATGCTACATACCAAAGAGTATAATCTGCTTATTGCGAGGCTACTGAATCAATTTAAAATTTCACACCTGAACTGCCTGGATTTAATTAAACACTATGTGCCAGTATCTCAAGGTAGCTGTTAATAAAAATATTAACAGTAAGCAGTTACTGATATGGAGGACCAGGAAAAACCCTACTATTTATTTCTGCTAACTAATCAGGATGCAGAGGTGTATACAGGCTATTTAATCTGCTTGTAACGGGTTACAATTTTCACTAACTCAAAAGACAGCAATCGGTTATCGCTCATTTATACACAGAATATCAGAAGCCTGATTTTGCTCCCAGCTTCTTTACTGTTTTCTCCAAGAAACCAAAAGAAGTTTATGTTCTTAAAATTATCATCAAACCTTTATAAATTAATTTTTAGTTATGTCCGCTGCTTTCAGCAATGTTCACTTTGCAAGTGCATGTTTAAAGGTGACTAGAATTGCAGGGAGACATTTTGGGGGTAGCTGTCTTGATTTACCTTAAACAGCTTGATCTACTAAGTCACACTTCTGAAATCCTCTTCCAGGAGTTACTACTTCAAACTCAGCATCACTCATCCGCTTTAAAAGCGATTCGTACATTTATCCAGCCCTACCTCAGCACTTTGCAAATTACTAATATTAAAACTAGTGGCAGAGGACAAAGAGCAGCAGGAGCAAAGAGCTTGTTTATTTTACAGAAGACCCATCTACCTTTCTAAGAAAATGCAAATATGAATATCACACTATTAACTTAATAATACTTATGCTACTAGCCATACCAAGCTTCTAAATCTGTCACTGTCAGCATGTTATTTTTCCTAGATCCTCAATAATATAAACTATGTGCTTACACCATTAATATATCTTCCCCTGATAAACCTAGAGCTCTTAATAGGCCTC
>NW_010580289.1:119162-137711 GCF_000705375.1 Tinamus guttatus
TCATTAGCTTTGAATGGAAGTATTACTGCAAGTGTAATCACAAATAAAAACATTATTAGCACGTGTTAAAGCATCAGAATATTGCTGTCCCTACAGTACAATTTCAGAGCTTTCGTCACAGCAAGTCGGAGGCCAACTGCACCCAAGAGGGACTGCAAGCTCCTGAGCCAGGCCAGGCACATCTGTGTAAGAATTCACCTGTAACAAGCCTCAAGTTTCTTTAGGTTTTTGACTAAAGCAGCAAAATGCATCCTTATTCTGTTGAGCATCTTGTCATTGCTAAAAATAGAGCTTTCTGGGCTTGTTTTTTTTTTCCAGCCAAGGCCATCACAACACAGCCAAGGCCAGCACCCCTCCATCATAAACCTAGAAACCTTCTGCCTTGGATTTTTGCTATGAGAAATACGTCTGCAAAAATAAATAAATAATTTTAAAAAAACACTGCTGCTGCTGACTTCAGGCTGTGACTAAACTAGGTCTTTTCATCTGGATAAGCTGCTGCCTCTCCTGTTCCACACAGAAGTGATACCACAAGAATCAGAAAAAATCAAAATAATTACAATAAGAAAAGAGCACAAGCAAGCTCAATGCCAAGCAGAACCGATTATACACCAAGAAGGAAAAATATTCTGTCTTAAGGGAAAAACCTGGGGAGATAGCTGAAAAAAAAAGTTCATCTGGCTTTCATACAGAAGGAAAAAACATATTTTTCTGCAGAAACTATTTGAGCGCTTCCAAACCTAAACACAATCTACTTATCTTAAAAACTTATTCCAGCCAACATTTAGACAGTAATAGATGAGAGAAAGCAAGTAAATACAAAAATGCAAATTTAAACCCATATGAACTAAATAAACGAGTAGAAGTGAAGTTGCAAAATAACATTCTCATTTTCTGGCATAAAAATATAATACATTCCCAAAGACTCCAATACTTCAATCCAGGAAAAAAAACCCTAGATAAACAAGCACTGAGATGATTTAGAAATATTTCCCATTAATATTCTATTCAGATCTTACCGTATGTGCACTGCAACTAGCAAAAAAATCAAGTTAATAAATCAAGATTCTGTTCCTTTATGTTTTAAATAACTGCAATAAGTTATGATTGAAAATGAACTTTTTGTGTTATCTGTACTGTGACATATAGTGAAATTAATAGGATGCTTCCCTTTATGTACCCTTCTCATCTGGAGAGGAAAGACAGTGTTAGAAAACCCTTTTCATTATCATTCCAAGAATCCCATCCTTGTCCTCAGGATCACTGACTTTCTGTAGATCAAAGAGTTAACAACCCCCATTCTCTATTTCTTTCTCATCCACTCTCCCATTCATATAAATATATATAAAACTCTAATTCCCAATATCAAACTAGTGCATTACCGTTTTCACAGAGGGATAGAAAGTGACAGAGATTTTAAAAAGTAGCAATTCAGTTGTCACCTACCCATCACCAACTCACCATTTGGCTATGACAGTTTACAAACAGGAATAAAAAATAGGCAGCAAAAAAATAGGAAAAGCTTTTTAAAGTGACAGATGTGCCCATTTTCTCCTCTCTTTCTGATAAAGGAGAAAGATAACAATATTTTAGAGTCCGCCAAAATCAGCCCTTATTAAGGCAACTAGTAATTTGCTCTTTTACTTCCTGAATTCTCCTCAGTTTGTCCGTGCTGCCTGTACACCTTAATCTAGGAGGAGCTACTCCAGCCTGGGCTCCCATACTGAGCTCACCAACCAAAAGCTGCATCTATGAACTATATATAAAAAACAAACAAACAAAAAACCCCACAACCACCAAACTGGTATTGTAGAGCTTTAAAAGGTGTTATACCCACTTTTGTGCCACCAAAGGAGTTCTCTATCTGATACTATAAGGCAGACATTGCTGAATGCTGCCAATAGACCTTGGTCCAAATATGCAACCAAAAGAAACATTCCAGGAGCAAACTGAGTTTTTAGCCTTAATGGAAGCTTTTAACAACCATTATTTTTAACATATCCATTCAAGCAAGCAAAGCTTCGCATGGACATCGGCTCCAAAGACTTCGGTGTCATTCTTAGGGAGAACCCAAGAGGGTCACAGTCACCCGAACCGCACTGGCAGCACGATGGCACCCACCAGCTCTGCCTGCTTGCAGCTAAGGCTGCTACCCTTGGTTGAACTACAGATGATCATTTGCAAATAAAAAACTGCATGTCTCATCCTCTGCCATAATTCACTAAGAGTAAGTGGGCTGCAGATGGATTAAAAAGAAGGCAGACAGGAGAGAGCAACATAGAGCTTCATTTGCATCCAAGACAGGGACTGCTTAAAGCAGTGTTAAGCCACCAAGGGGCAGTCATTTATCAGGCAGCAGCCGAGCTAGCAAATACCAAGCCAGGAGCTGCTGCCTTGAGAGCGCTGCGAGTGAGGAGGCTGCACTGAACGAAGGACACGGCGCCTAATCCCGTGTGCAGCGCCAAACGGCCCAGGCCTTCGGAGGATGAATGAGCTCCGAGGGGATCCCGCCCATGCTGGCTCCCTGCAAGACAGCACAAACTTTGAGGATGTTTACAAATAACAACCAGCTACATAAAAAAAAAACCCTTGGAAAAGTGATACAACCTCACCATCATTTTTACCCAGCATTTAGCCTTGTAACGAGAGTGACGGCACACCAAAAATATCTCCAAGGCTTCTTTTCCTTCTCCAAGATTACTCAAAAAAGCTGAAAAGTTCCATGAATACAATTAAAACTCAACACATGTAATTATATCTCAAGTAAATCTTCAGTATTAAAATAAAATAACCCATCACCTAAAAAATAGGCTCAGGCATGCAGAAATCAGTTACAAACAGTAGCACACATGGCTCTCAAATTACAAGAGGCAACATTAACTACTGGCTGCTGGGACGCTGTGACCATGACTCCAACCAGACAGCATAGACAAGGTTAGAAATTTGAGGGATGATAGTGTTACTTCAGACTCAGCTTCAGAGAAGTAACTCAAATTGAAAACACTGCTAGTGCTCGAACTGGGAGAATCTTAATAGGAGCCCAAGCAGCTGTCTCCCTTCAATAGAGATTTTCCCCTCAGAGACCTACTGAAACATCCAGGACTGCACAAATTAAATTACAAAATTAAATAGAAATGCAAATGAAGGTGGAGTCTGCCACTGTGGCAGTTAATGATTTGCAAAGTCTCTTTGGTGAGCTACACACAGTGAGAAAACACGTTGTCTCGGTGTTCTGCTCATTCTTGCTGGGATTTGTCTCCAATGTATGCCTTTTTTTTTTTAATCAGTTGCTATGTAATGAAACACATTGTTCTGTTTTTCCCTCGAATCCCAAAGCATAGGTGGAAATGAACCTCCAGAGCTCTCTAGCGCAGCCTCCTGTTGGAAGCAGGTCTATGGGCAGCACTAGATCGAGCTGTGGCTCTGCCCAGCCAACCTCCAAGGCTGGACTTGCCACCAACAAGGACCTGTGTCAGGGCAGCACTGTCCTCCTGGTGAAACAACATTTTCTAATGTCTGTCTCTGTCCATCTAGATTTAGTGATGGTAGGATATGCATACCCACCCCTACCTCCTAGGGATGTTAACATGGGCCAGGACTGGCCCACGTTAAACTTGGATCTTTTCAGCAGGGTTATGCCTAAGGCAGTTTCTGCCCAAGGGAAGGCATGGGGTTTACTCCCCCAAACTGACTTCCTGTCAGGGCAGATGGGCTCCACGTTTCCTGCACTAGCCCACGCTCAAGCTCCCCTGTGCTGTTCCCTCCTGCGTTATCTGCAGGAGCTTCAGTCGCACAGAACTGAGTTCACAGGCAACTAACTCCACATGTCCAGAAAGATAATGAAAAATGCAGCAGGGCAGACAAGAAATTAGCTTGTATGTTTAAGCATCTCTGAATACTGAACTACATGAATGCATAAAAGTGACAGTTAGTGTTTATTTATCATAGAAGTTACCTGGCAGCTGTCACTAATCACTTGGGTAACTTGTTCTCCTTGCCTGAGCAGGTACTGAGTGGTGACTGACAGGAATCAGGCAGTGCTCTATTGACTGTGACTCCTGCATCTTCTTTCAGGGACCTCTAGCTCTACAGTAACCCCACAGAAACATAAAAATGTAATAACAAAACAGCTTACTTTAACATAGTTTTAGTTCATTAAAAGATTCAGTAACCACATGTTCCAGAAAAGTCAAAAAAGGTAGCTAGACAGATGCAGAAAACAAGGCTCAGGGGTCTAAAAGAGGGAGATTAAAAAAAGAAAAGAAAAAAAAAAGCCCCCACACACATACAAGTTCTGGCTTCCTTACTTCACTGGCTGTTGCTCAGGTTCGAGGTCCAAAATACACAGTGCAATAAACAGCATGATGCATAACAGACTGTGCAGCCCTCATTTAGTGGCCCAGGCAAGGATGTTGTTTTGCAATTTCATACACACTTTACAATGTGCTGCAGAGGCTCCACGCTATTATCAGTTCATGTTCTTTGCATAAAAGAAATAACTCCTGCCAGCTAGTGGAATTTCCATTGCAATACCTCAATGAAGTAGTATTAAAATTGAATTCAATAGAAAGGTAATGAATTTTTGTAAGACGTTATATCAGTGAACATCTTCACAAAGCAATGTAGATAGGTCAGAAATGTCCTGAAGCCTAGAGAGAGAGGAGAAAAAAAAAAAAAAAAAAAAAAAAGAAAAAAAAAAGCTGCAATTCACCCATGTTAACATTATAAGTACCAAATGTGTCTTTTCTTCCTTGTCCGTTGGCACCAGTGTTAAGACTAATCACCATAGTATTTAAATCAAAAGCAGAATATTTACTCATTAGTAAGCAAAATAGACAGGGATCCTCCACCCTCCCTGCTTAAACTCTTCCTTTTAAGATTTTAGATACTGGGCAAGCTTCTTTGAGAGCCAAAGCTGTCAGTGCTGGCAGTAGATGGAAGAGGCCCATAAATCAAGGGTCTCCCCAGCACCTGTGCACTTCATAGCAGAGCAGCACCAAGGAACTATATGAGAGCAGCCAAACTCTCGGAATTATTTCAGCCACAGGAAATTAAACAGTTAAAATTACCTCTCAGATATGACTGAGAACTCTGAAATAATCAACTTGGGCTATCTGCAGCAGCACAGGTTGCAATATCAAAGTGCAATGTCTCAATGGTCCCTATAACTTCATGTCAAGAGAGGCTGTGGGGAATAGCTGAGCTAAGACAGTCTGATGTTTTCTATGGATACTTGAAAGTGAAGCAATCTTGTCAATGTAAATACTTTCCAGTTCATTTAAAGTTTCTTTGACTTGAAGGACTTCTACTCGATTGATGTGATTACATTGGTCTCCTCTTCTATGGAGCACTGCAAAAGACAAATTGTTGATCCAGTTTTCCATAGGCGACCCTTCATTCTTCATTGTCAGTTCAGGTAACAGGACCATGATTCTGCTGTTACTTTTCATATAAGTTAGAGCTTTGGCTGTTTTAGCAATTTCTGCAGCATTTCCATAATCCCTGCAGTCCTGGGGAAGCTAAACTGCCTTTGCTCTCTGTCCAGACCTTGCAGGTGATGCCTCCCCTCTAACAGGCCACATCTTCACAGGCACTGACATCTCGGGTCAAAAAAGTTCCTTCCAGTCACAACAGCAACATCTCATAGCAAGACAGCTCAAAAGGAAACAAAGAATTTCCAAAATTCCTCCATTCCTTTGCATATGGGAAGCTTTATATGAGCCACTTGAGAGTGAAGGTGGAACCGTGGAGGCTCATCCATTTCAGGCAAAGAAAAGGCCTGCTCTGCACTTGCTGCAGCCACCCGTACTGCAGAAACGCCCTCCCAGTCTAACCGCTGAGGCCATCGTTTATGACCCACGGACGCCCTTCCAGCCTGCCTCTTGGCTCTCCTAGCCCCATCTAGCCATCCCTCAACTTGGGCAGGGATAATGCTGCCTTACAACAAGTGGAAACCCCCCCTTAAGTTTTCAGGAAACCTGAAGAAGAGATTTCTAATGCACCATACAGTTGTGCAGTCTTCCTCCTAATGATGCGACACTGCTACAATCTAGTACAAAAGCAATTAAATAAAAAAGCTAATCCCAAACATACTCTTTTGTTGCCTTTTACCAAGATGCCTTTATCAGCAGACTTGTATGCTGGTTGTGCTATAGGGCACGACATATAGAACCCGGGAAGATCAATGCGAAACAAATCTGAAAACACAAAAATCAGGAAAACTAAAATGCTAGAGAAGTATTTATAAATAGCATTTTAATTAAGATACGCAGCTTATGGTAGATCCATTCTAAGCAACCTCAGGAAATTTTAACACAGCTAGAATAAAAAACCCAACATTTTGGACATAAAATTGCCTGCAACATTAATTCTGTGATCTTGGTATTACAATAAAGTAAAAAGCTTTAAGTTTTTGGTTTCTTTTTTTTCCCCCAATAATTCAAATATGTTAGAAGGGAGATCTACTAAGAAAATAGCTCCCATATGCAATTTGCTACACTGAAATCACTGAAATACAGTACTCCCAACAGAAGGTGAAAGTTATTTCTATAATACTAATGAGAACATATTCGCCATCCAAAAAAGGCTGGGACTTACAGAACTTTTTGATGCAAGGTTTTACAGAATCACAAACCATAACATGTATTTTGACTTGCAACAAGAAATTAAAGCATCCTTTCCTTGTTTTCATGTGTGAAGTTTGACCTTAAGACAGACTCTTCAAGGATCCTGCTGTACGTATATGTAACATCCACCTAAACCTCGCTAACACAGAAGAGCAGAGGTTTAGATGAGAGATCTTTATCCTGTGGCAAGTGAAGCTTGGGGAACCAATGGTCTAGTTCTAAAGAGCCTCTCAAGTCATTAGGAAACACAACCAATATAGGCCCCACGACAGTCCTTATAGATGTAAACCCTAAAGGAACTGCCACACAGATTGAAATTTCTAAGCTTTTATGCCCAAGGAGGATTAACTATCACCGTTCTGAATCCTCAATCAGCACAGTTTCACTTGAATTTTCATGATTAAGGTCTTGAAATTAAAATATATATATATATAACATTTAAAATAATAAATGCTATATAGGGAGTTGGAAGAAATTTTATTAGTGCATTCGCCCAGGGCTGTCTCACTGCTCTCCTGGTATCAGCTTTGCACAATCCTTTCCTAATCCATTAGTTCTTACACATGCCAATAGCCAAACCTCAAGATGCTGGGTAGTATGAATCAAGTCATGCAGGGCTCTGCTGTCCTAGTGCAGCCTGGTGCCTCCTGAGGCCTCCCTGCAACCATCAAATGAGTGAAACACCACGGCCAGCAGCACATACTGCTACCAACACGGGGCTTCGGGGAGCAGAGCCGCCAGCCACGCGCTGGAACGCGGCCTGGACCAAGGCAGGCGGCCACCAACGGCTTCATAAGCAAAGAAAACCCCCTTCTCACTCCCTAAAAATAAATCAAGAGCAGCAGAGATTTGGTCAAATCAAAGGAGGAAAAAAAAAGCCAGAAAAATGAGAGCAAGAATGAAGTTAAACAAAACACTATTTTCTATTATGGAGAAAAAGGTCTCAGTACAGATGCACGTGCACATGAGAGGGGTTTCTAAAACTCTCTGCCTTTATAGCTGACAACACAGTTTCTCTAAATATACCCAAAGGCACTTTTTTCTCTGCCAACAACGAAGGAACAACGAGAAGTTGCTTCTTTTAATGACACAACATAGAGCCACTGTCACCAACGTCATCATTTCACTTAGGTGCCTTCTAGCTGATGTTTTTGTAAAAATAGAAACCGAGTTCAGCTCTGTTCCAGGTACAGCTGCATCCTGAGGAATAAATTTCAGTATTACTTAGCTTGTTACTCATGCTTTGTCTGGTCCTTTCTTCATGTCCACTTACTATTAAAGCAGTCTCATCTGAAGTTTGCCTGAAGATCACTTACTGTGATATGCAGATTATGACAAAGAAAGAAAACGCTCAACACTATTTGTATTAATAGGATTTTTTTGTTGTTGTTAAAACAAAGCGAGAGTGCCATACAGCCTGCAAAGGATTGATGAAAGACAGAGCAAGCTGACTGTTGCTGTTTTAAAGAAAACCTGTCACAGTGAGGAATGATACTGCCAGTCTACTCCCACAGCTGAAAATGAAATGTTTCTTCCATATTCACCATAGTGGCTTCTGTAGGTAAATGAGAATGTGCAACCCATGCAGTCTCCAATCAACAGACTGCTAAAATTTAAAAATTTAAACTCATTATTGATGATCTCCAAGTATCCTCCTTTAATATGGTCTTACTAAAATAATGTTGCTCCTCTTGCTGAATGCTTAACTATTTTAATTTCTTATCTTCTCAGCTTAGAAGAGAAATAAACGGAAAAGCAATCAAACAAGTCAACCTATGTTCACTCTCCACAGACCATTCAGAACTGTCTGATCAGCTCTGCTCCAGGCTGAGGAACTTGCCTCTTTCACGGTTCCTCACCGGAGGACACTATTAAACAAGACATTAGGCATCACAAGTAGTATTTAAGCTTATCTTGAGTCATTGAGAACTGATCTTAACGACTTACTACTATTCCTTTTGTCCATTTATTCCAAAATCTCCCAGCAGATTTGCGACATATTCTTTTAAGTCCCCCATGATGGAGGATTCCCCTATGGGAGTGTCTCAGATTTCTTCCACAGTGAACGTGGGTACAATAAGTCCTTTAACTCTCTGCTATGGCCGTCTGTTCCTCGATGCTTACCTATAAATCAGACAGTGCCGGCAAGACATCCATCAGCTTTCTTCTCCCTGAGCTCATCCAATAAAGGAAGAGTCGCTGCCTTTCTATGGACAGGGCATGCAGAGATTTGCTGTTACTTCCCCTTCATAGATCCCTGTGAATTTTCATTTCAGCAAGTGCATTTTGCATATAACAATTTTATCTCCACCTTAATAACTACACCTATGTACTACGCAGTATATTTGTGGAGGAAAACCAACCTACACAGTATTACCAATAATGGTTCAAATATCTACAGTGTGTTATTTAGCATAAAAAGCTTACAATAAAGAGGACAGAGCAAAAATGAAGTTCTTGGACTTATTAAAAAAGATTAGACAAATGCTGCACAGATGGCAAATAAAAGATATTTATGCAAGGACACACAAAAAAGCTTATTGAAACCATAAGATTAAGAAATTAAATATGAAGGGAGGGAGCAAGAGTTTAAGAAAAACTGAAAGCAGGGGAAAAACACTGACAAGAGATCGTTTAGAAAAACATACTAGAGAATTAGAGGAAAATAAGGTAGGCTCCTTGCTACACTTAAGAGATGTCTCAACAGCTTTATAGATAAGAGCAGCTTTGAAACATTTATCAGTGAGCTGAAACATATACAGAAATTCTACTCTGATGAGCTGGACTGTGTCCAGTAAGGATGGTTGTGTCAGGAGCAGTTGGAATGGACTGAAAAACCTGATGGTAAGCAGGGGATTTTTTTTTCAAGTAACATCAGAAACAGGATGACTTTTTTGCTGCAGCTGAAGAGAGGAAAAAAGTAGTAGCAGCTAAAAAGACTTTAAGCAAAAGGTTAAAAGGAGAAAAGCAAAACAAAAAACCTCGGGGACGCAAATTCTAGGTGATGGGAACATGGAAGAGAATAGATGATGTTAACAAGGTTGAGCTGAAAAATTCATAGCTGGGTATGTCTAGATAACAAGCATCAGCTGTCTGCGGATGTTGGTAATGTGATGAGCGTGGGATAAAGAGCAAGGGGCACAAGAGAGTTTGGTAGGGAGAGATACGGAGCCTTTTTCCTTTTGTTATCAGCTGCCTGTCAAGGCAGAAACGTTGGAGATGCTAGATGAAACGCAGGCCTGAATAGAGGTAAACAAACTGCGGGTTGACAAACAGATTTGCAAATCATCTGCATAAAAATTGTATCTGATCACATATGACAAAAGGAGGTCACATCCAGTGGTAAGATAGGCAGGAAGGAACCAGTGAAAGGCAGCACTATTGCCATGCAGTAAAGGAAGGGACAAGGAAAACACCTGAAAAACTGATGATGCAAGAAGCTGGAGTGGCAACTGCAGAAGCAGAACTGTAAAACCCTGGAAGGAGTACAAGGTATGATAGATGGGTGAATGAGTGACCACTGTTAGAGAGGAGCAGAAGAGAGCTGCGAGAAAGAGCATGAAGCAATAATGATTCCAATCATAATGATGACTTGAAGACAAAGTTGAAATGGGGGATGAGGGTTTTTTTTTTTTTTTAATGAAGAAAAACTAAGTAGTGGGATTGGGACAGCAGCACTGTTAGTATAAGATGGGGCTGTAGTTGAGATGGATTATGCAGTGGTCAGGAAGTAGCAGCAGCCAGAACTGACAGTATTTGATGCAGAAATCTCAACACGTAAATCACAGAGGTGTAGAAGTTGCCCTGCAATGGGGGAAAAAAGTCACGGTCCAGCAAAAGATACTCTACACAATATAAAATAGGAAAAAAAAACTATGAAGAAAATTGAATCACAAAAAGGAAGACTGTCTATCAGTGCTAATGAGGGGAAGCAAAAGAGTTTAAGGTATGTAAGAAATAAGCCAGGTTATGAATCAAAAAAGGAAGGCAGGAAAAAAAGGCCGATTCTTAGTATAAATGAGGATGTGGAATTAAAGACTCACTGAAGAGCCAAACACTGTGTGATGTCCCAGAGGATGTCCTAAATATCCTCTGGAGATCTGTAGAGAGATTTGTATCAGTGCCCCACGGGGATGCTACATGCTATATCCGAGAAGGGCATAACCCAAGGACAGACAAAAGCATCTACCAATTACAGCATCACGTCAGCATGCCTCTTACTTTATCAGAGTACAAGAGACAAGATGACATCTTGCCAGTGTGACTCATCTAAAGAATTGGATTTGTCCTGAAGAATTTGCAAGAACTCACTCAATTAGTCAGCAGACATCTGCCAAAATCAGGAATGTTACACAGTTGACATCAGCCACATCCCACTAACTCATTCTCCCACAATTCAGGCATCCACCTTTCCATGTCCCGATCAGGTTTCCCCTCCTTGACTACTAAACTAGACTTCTTCCTTCCTTAGCAAGAAACCTGCAGTCAGGAACAAAACCCTGATCCCAGTAATGGCGAGCTTCTTGCTCTACAGGTCTTTTCTAATTCCTGCAGTCAATGTATTTTCTAGCTGTCTAAGCACAATTTATTACAATAGCACTTCTAATGAACCTTAGAAAAGGAATGTAGCATTGCAAATGAGAGGACCTTAATCTTAAAATCCTTTATGTACTGCCTTCACTGCCGTTTGTGAAATGTTAGTCAAAACCCTTTAATCACATCAGCCCAGATTTTGCCCTTACCAAGTTATCTATAAAACTTTCTTAACAAATAGCCCCGTTAAAATTCAACAATTCTGCCAAGGTAACAAGGTAGCAGTCCGCATGTGCTGCAATACCTGTATTAACCCATCACTTTCAATTACTCCCACTACCAGGATGTCTGATAAAGTTTAAAAATAAATAGATTTTCAAATAATTGACTGCTTATGGTATGTGACAAAGTAAAACCTACACAATTAGTGACAGAAGTTTTGGAGTAACTCTATAAAAACTTTTTATTACTAATTCTAAAATGAATCAAAAATTCATATTAGTATTGAAAGGTACAACTTCTCCACTACTTTCTATTATGGGTTATACAACAGCTATAGTCTATTGAAATGGGTTTTGCATATACAGTAATAGGCTTAGGAAGAGAAATAAGGGGGGGGGGTACCTTCCCCCCGAGATCCATTATGGTAGAATGTAGCATTTAGGACTTCAAAAGTTTACACTGCTTAATGTTTTGTAGTCAGTCAAAACATAGAAACTGCTCATACTTAATATGAACATATCCATGTTACACACATTACATTTCTTCAGGACTTCTAAGTAACCAGGCCTGGCCCAGAGAAATTCTCATGTTGTTCTAAAGACAATTTTCTGCACATGCTATTTTCTGATAGACTGGCACAATTTGTATGTCTTTCTGCAAGCAAAGCAGCTGTGGATATTTAAGATACTGATGCTGATTTTGACAATTTTATCTGAGCAGCTAGAGTGTGAATTCAAATTGCAGCTCTGAGTAAATAGAGTGCTGAACAATTTGACATATTAACTTTGATCAAAAAAGAGAAGCTCTAGGTTTACACTGCTATAAATTAATTTCATCATTCATTTTCAATACTTTTTGTCTAAAACCCTTAGCTATAGAGTAAGATCACACTAATCTGTGTGAAGGATGAGAACAATTGATTTTGCTTTTTAATTAAAGATGGAACAGCATTTAAAAAGCAAGGAAAATTCACCATAGACTGTACTGGGCTAGATTCTCCAGAACAGTTCAGCTCCGTCATTCTCGAAACCCAAAACAGCCATGAAATCATCTTTGTGGCTGTTTACACTGTATTTAAAGTTGTTTTGCATGAGCAGGGCAATAGAAAACAACTGGAGCTTGCCAGTTAATCAGGCTCATTTATTTGTTCATTTATTTTGACCACAGCAATTTGTTTCAGAACATTTGTGCTATAGCCTAATTCTATACTAAGTGCAATATAGAAGAGTCCCTAAAGTCATTCCAGCCAGCTGAAACATGAGACCTCAGTACAATATCTGCTCTTAAAGCTTTGCCAAACAGCAGGAAGAGAAACACGTGTTTTCTTTGTGGTAATCGTAACGTGAGAGGGTTAGCAAGGTTTTGCTATCATGTTCAGACTAAGGTCAGAAGCTCCTGTGTATTTGTTCTCAACTTGAAAAGGTATCATTTATTGCCAGTTCTTTGATCTGTTTTCTCTCCCATACCCTATCCATCTCCACCTTTTGTAGCCACCTCACTTAAAATAAAAAAAATGCTGAAAAGCTAGTGTCTGTTTCCCTTTCTACTAAGAGCTACCTGCCTTGCCTTGAGTTCACCAGCAGGATTTCCCTCAGAGACTACTATTCAGCTCACTCCATACAGCCGCTGGCTCCAAGTGAGCAACCAGGGATCATTCCTCATGTTGATGTTCAAACAGCCAACATGTTCCTTGCTGGGGGAGATGCGAGGCAGCGTGCGGCAGGGGCGTTCAGGAGCAGCAGACCACAGGGATCTACGGATACAACTCCAAATTCTTCTGTTGAAAAAGGATCAAATGGGCTGACCAAAGCAAAATATATATATATATATATCATTTATCTGTATAGCCCTAGCACCGTTTGGCTGATTAATAGTCTGCTACCGAAGATCTACAGCGTTCAGGAATGCTATAAAAGAATAGGCATGGTTTGTGCTACCTATGAATATGCAAAGGCTTTTTCTTATTCATCTAAGATCTGGACATCTGAAAACAGTATTGCTACAGAAACAGTTACTCCTTCATAGGTAGAAAAAAATTCCCTTAGCATTTAAACTGTATGAGAAGAAAATTTATATTGTATTATTGTGAAAAAGGAATAATTTCTTAATAATTTGGGGTTTATGAGATTAAGAATGTACAGATCAAGTCATTTTCATCTTAATAAAAACTGCAGAATTTTATCTGATTGGTATCCAACACACACACACTACAGTTTTACAAAAAAATACAGGAAGATCAAAGGGAAGCTACAAAAATTCAGTCCCTTTCTAAAACTCTAGTAGCTAAAAGTGATCAAGTGCTTTATAATAATTTGGGAATGGTTTTGTTAAGAAAACAATGCCCCCTTTAACAATACATTACAAACCCCATCTGGAAAACAGCCAGGCTCTGCCATAATTGTTTTTTTTAAGGCAGATTTTATTATTGAAGGACATTTCTGCTTAAAATTGATGCTCTAATACAGGCCTGAGACTGGGCTACTGGCAAGCTGATCTGTAAAGACAGACGTTGAACCAGTGTGAAGTCTTAACCTCTTCAAAAGCAAGGAATACTTTCATAGATATGATTATTGAATTTCGGCCTATAGCATTACTGTTTTCAGCAAAGAAATCTAGCGTTCACTACAGTTGGTTGCTGTGCAGAAAACCATGCTCTATTTCTGTTCTTTCCATTGGGTACATGCTTGCTGCAGGATGCAATGCTTTAAGTTCCCATTTCATCATTTTGCCAATGACCAGTACCTACCTGCAAGAAAATTCACAAAAACAGGAACTAGATTTCCTAATTTTTCGCATGCTGAACCACGGTACAGAAATACAGAATAGCTGAGAGGTTGGAAGGACCCCTGGAGATCATTTGGTCCATCCTCCCTTCCCAAGCATAGTCAGATGGCTTCTAAGCATCTCCATTGATGGAGTCTCTACAGCCACTCTGGGCAACAGGGAGGTACTGATGATTTGCATACTGATATTTTCATTAACTTGTACACTAATTAAACAATCTTTGCTTTTACACTGCTACTCTTTCTTCCCTATCACCTTTCTTCTTTTAAAATCACAATTTTATTCTTCAGCTGTTCTGAGCAGCTTTGGAGTCAAACCTGCATAGTCATTAACCAGCAGTAACTACAGATGTCTTCTATTTAAATAGAACATCAAGCCTGGCAATTTCATGCCATAGCAAACAGCAGAAAAAAAATCCTATTTTGTAAATACTTGCTACAATATACATTAAAACTCCAGGAAATTTCACATTCTGCATGTATCTCAGTGACCTGCACAAGCAGCAAATCAAATGCACAAAATCAGCAGAACAGCAATGTTGTATTTGGGGATTTTCAATAGCAAGCCTATGGTTAAAAGCCTTGCCCCAAAACAACAACAAAAAAACCACAGCATGAGCATTAAGAGGCTCCGATGACTACAGGACACACAGCAGATGGCCAGGGAGAGCACCCATATGGTTAAACCCAAAGCTGTAGATGTAACAATATCTGCTTTTTCTCACCAGCATCATCGGAGTGGAGCTCTCCTGCGGTTGTGCACTAAACAATGATTAGGAAAATCCTCTCCAGGGAACTTTATTTGCAGCTATCCAGAAGTTTGTGGGATTTTTACACTGCCACTAAGCACTGTAAGTAGCAAAATGAGTGCAGCTGGCTGCAATCCAGCTTATCCATGACCACGTGAAACACAAAATGCAATTTAGATGCTTGCTGGAAAATAAGCAATTTCATTTTCTTTTGTTCCAAAGATCTTTGCAGCAGGCCAATAATTTCTTCCAAGTTCATTGTGATTGAAAACGCAACTCAAGGTATTTAAGAAACTAATCCAAAGGCTTCAGTAAAACTGGTATTTTTGAGGTTGTGCTACTGGCAGACCACTATCTATCAGTTTTAGAGCTATAGTGCCAAAGAGGCAATCACGGCTCCATGGGCTACACTGCACTGTGACAATTGCAAAGATTTCACTTCTAAAATACATTCATTTAGCCCCAACACATGCTGCCCTGTAACTAAACAGGAATTATGAGGAGATGAGTGGAAATGGTACAGAGCTAAACAGTTTGTCAACCTAAAAGGAGAGGCAGGTGATTGTAAAAGAGAAACATCTCCCATCTTCTCTTTTTTTTCCTGCTTCTTCTGTAAAATGTTATTGAACTACATAGCTCATGAGGGGAGGCTGCTTGTGAAACCACATTGTTTTAGCATGTTTTAATTTTAAGACTATACATAGCCAAGTTATTATCTTGTTTCCAAGGCACTTCTCTCCACTGCAAAACATCAAAAAAACTAGAAAAGCCGAAACAGACGAGTCCTTCTGAACAGGTATCTCATGCCTGACACTTCCCGATGCATCCCTGCCATCTTATTAAAAAGAAATCTCACCATGAACTGCCACTTCTGGAACTTCTCAGATTTCATGAGAAACATAAGCAGAAAATAGAGCAAGAAAATACATTCTCCAGCCTGCAACTGCACTGCTGAGAACCTCAGCAGGGGTTCTGTGGGGTTGGGGGTGGAAATCAACATTAAGTCAGGACCAGGGCCTTTACTGCACTCCAAAAATTAAAAATCAGAACTCAGTTGTAAGGGCCTTGCCCTACGACATAATTATGTGAAGACTATAACTACTCAAGGCTTTATGCAGCTTGATCTCGAAATAGAACCTCCAGAAGGACAGAGGCTGGACAACTTCTGAGCAACCTGTTCTGATACTTGGCTGCCTTATTGCTGAGAAAGGTTTTGCTTCTAGTCAGACTTTGACACTTCACTACCCATTTTATGCAATCCTTTCAGAGAGGAAGGGAAAATGAACGCAGAAGCTTTTTTTCCCCCTCCTTTGCGAGCCAAACATAAGGTTTTGTTGACTAGGACCTCAAGGTCCAGGTTCCAGTTATTTGCCTGCATGCAGCTCTTAACGGGTTTCAGAGGGGAACGTGCTTCATGCTCAAGAGCAGATTATAACGAGAAACGACTCTGTTTGACATTAATACCACAATTACAGTCATGCACTGTAGCTAGTCGATTTCTAAGCTAAATTACTTCATCTTATTTACTAATCATCTGAAGTAGGATTCAGGATTTTATGGGGATGACGAAGCAGAAAGCTATAAGGAAGTCATTAACTTGGCCTCTGTTTTCACATTATCTAGATAAACCAGACTGAAATTTGGGGAAAAAATGGCAAGACATTCAATATAAAATTCCATTTCTTAAGAAACAAAATATTAATTTTTCAAAGAGAATTTTAAGGGTGATTATGTTCCTCATCATAGACATATTACCGATAATTTTTTATGCGAAAGTTGGAACAACTCCCATAGGAAGCACACACTGCAGACTCTGCACTAGATGATACCTGCATCGCAGCTCAAAATTTGTTCTTAAAAACCTAAGTATTTCTCAACTCTGAAATAATCTCAGTGAGGCAACAGTCCCCCAACAACGTTAGACTAATAAAAGCCTAATCTCAAGACAAAAATGGTATCATTTGGAAACAGCGATGGTAAAACAGCATATATCCTCACTTTTCAACCACTGCCATGGAGATTGAGGATCTGAAGGCACTTCACAAACCACCCAGAAAGATCTCAAAAGTCACAGGAAACATAAGGTGTTTAAAGCAGTCTTCTGTAGCCTTATAGCAAGCAGCCACATACAGGCCTGAACACACCGCAGTGATCATATAGCCACGAGGCACTGAGCAGCAAAGATGGAGAGAGGATGTGCGGAAGGACAAATATTCCCTATAGGATACAGTGAATACTCCCCCAAATTTCAGCTTCTCAGCAGAACAGGCAGGACTGTTTTGCTTTGCATCTTATGTGAGCAGCATTAACACACAGCTATAGCTATTAAGAAACCAGTAATTGATACTCTCTGCTCAGATATCACCTGAAGAAATCTCCTTCCTGATGTGCAGCTAGAAATCAGTAACAACATCCAGGGGAAAGGACTGCTTCCATAACAGCACCCTTGCAGCACCAAGGCGACCATTAGGGGATCCTGAACTACTGCAAGGCTGGGAACAGCGCGTGTTGTGTAATGCTCCTATTTAAATTGCATTTGGAGGCTCTAATAGAGAGTCGAACACATTAAAGCAACATCACATACATTGACTTCTGCAGGAGAGCCCCTACCAGCACATCACATTGCTGCCTGTAAGCACCATCGGTGCCTCTAGCATAAGTGGCTCCTCCCCACAAAATGTCATCTCTGTCCTTTGCTCTGTGACACATCTCCAAAGTTTTGCCGTTGCATTGCTTCCAATTCTAACTGTGTCAGGCTCTCAGTCACTTTGAAAAACACCAAGAAAATGAGTTAGAGAATGTCAATATAAATTTATGGAGGTGGCATTGCAATGTCAAATCAAGAATGTGGTATCAAGATGAAATACAACAGTGTCAGGATCAATGTACAAAGCTGACAGCACAAAGTCAAAATGGAGCAATGTCAGCACAGTTCTACAGAAACAACATTCATCTGTCAAAGCAAAATCACGCCATTACATATTAACGAAGAGCTTAGATAAATCTGAACGCAGAACTATTCCCTCTGATGAGCAAGATCCCTCCCGGACTTTCCTCACAGCAAGGCAAGGCACAAGGGTTTGGCAGAGGTAGGCAAGTGAACGCCATGACAGGGGTTAGCACCACGAAAGCAGTTAACCTCAGGGCTGGCAAGCGCCCCGATGCCAGCAAGTTTCCAAGGAAGAGCGAGGCACTGCTGGACAGCTGCACCATGAACGACCCCGGGAGCAAGCGGCTGTTTGCAAAGGGCCGGCCTCACTCACCGACCCGTTTCCGGCCCTTCCCTTCCACGCAGCCGAGGTGTGCGGCTTCACATCTTGCCCTTTCATCCCAAACACTACCCCAAATCCACAGCATAACCACCCCCCACCACCCTCTCAAACAAATTGTGGGTAGGCTCAAGGAAAAGGGCTGTTAGAAAGCCCTCGTAACCCAGCAGTGCAGTAACCTGCACCAATCCTATTTCTGGAGCTAAAGTTCTACTTGAAGAAGTGTGATTTGAAATAAAGACAGCGGATTTTAAAGTGTCAAAAACAGTTCTTTTGGGGAATTATGGGGTTATTTGATCATGTATGTGCAAATACAAAAGGGGGATTTTTAGAAATGTTGGAAAAGTACCTCCCCATAAGCAAGGCC
>NW_010580290.1:24101-37449 GCF_000705375.1 Tinamus guttatus
GCTCCCGTCCCCGCAGCCACACGGCACAGCCCATGCACAGATGCGGTTTATTCGTTAACAGCAAAGGGCGCGCGGAGCGGGGAGCCGCGGCCTGCCTCGCCGAGCGCCCGCCCGCGTTGCTGTTTTAAGGAGGTCGTGGCTAAGTAAACTCCAGGCCGGTAGAGCGGTTTAAGACAGAGCTAGGGTTGTTTATACAGTACGTGAGGAAACAGAGGGGGAAAAAAATGCAGGACAACCAGTGAGTGATTCCAGAGACCGTCATTTCCAGGTCTGCCTGCCTCACAGTGCTCTATTTACATAAATTACAGAAATTTCTTATATATTGTTCTCTGCAGCCCAATTAGACAAATAGCTACCTCTCTATAATATAAAAAATACAAGGATTTGGCTCTTCCTTTTGAAGTAAAATGTACATGATCCAACTGTGAGCAGGAGTGAAACCTGAAAACTCAGGCCTGTTGCTACTGAAGTTAACACCGCACACAACAGCGCCGTCTTCCTCCCCACCCCAGCTGGGGAGCCGCCCCAACGCCATCAGAAAGGAAAAACAAAAACCTCAAAACATGTTTTCATGAAAAAAAAAAGTATAGTTTTCAAGTAAGGATGAAGATGGGTTTCACCATTTCAACACGTTGCGACTTCAGTCAGTAGCAATGCAAACAAAGCCTGTGCAGTGGCAGCTGTGCTTCCTCTTTCAAAAGCCACCCAAGCATCCCACCCTTTTCATAGTTACCATCTTTGGGGTTTTGGTGCCTTTTTTTTTTTTTTTTTTTTTTTTTTTCCTTGTAAATACCACTAGCAGTTCTTCAAAAGAAGAAAAAAAATCTAGGCAAAGGGAAGAATCCTTCCCCAGAAAGCCTTCTCAGGAGAGGGAGACTTTCCCACTTCTTGTGCATTTACAGTATATTTCAGGGGAACTTGGCCCAGGTCCAACAGGACTGTTGTCCCCTGAAGGAGGGTCGCAGAAAGGCCAGGGCTAAACTTCGCTCTTGGCAAATTAGAGTCTTTAATAAAGAGTAACATGTGCAAAAAAATTAAATAGATCAACCCGGGTTTTCAGAATTACTGCTGTCAGAATGCTTACTTTCTATTTGTGTTCTTACCCAACCCAATGGTGAAATCTCAAATTAAGTACCCGAGGTAAAAAGTGACATTTGGGAGAGACCACCAAAAAGAAAGAGGTGCAATCTGTTACCTCAGTGTCCTTCCTCCACCCAGATGCCTGCTTTAAAGACACAAATGCAGCAGCAAAAAGAGAAAAAAAAAGTGTAAGAACATCCCCTTCTCTCCATGAGGATAAAGCACTGCTTCTAGTTGTTTCTGAAGGAAGAATTGTTTCCTAACAGGTGGAGTGGGTGTTTAGCCTTCCATTTGCAAGGAGAGGGGGTGGGACCATCAGCTGCTCCCAGTTGCTTCTTGGCAAGTTTGTGGTGTTCCTTCCCCCTCCGGGCACATTATAGCTGGAAACCTTCCATGGGGGCTTCAGGTTGCTGGAAGATGAATTGCTGCTGGTTCTCGTCTACCTGGGGAGCTAGAGCGGAGTCATCCTCTACTCCGAAGTAGTGCTCGATCAGATCGAAGGCCTTCTGGTAGATCTCTTGGTTCTCGTGGCTCTGCAGGAACTCTATCTTATCCAAGCCTTTGGAGAAGAGAAAGGTGGCACGCAATGAAACAAGGAGATGCTAGAGTTTACACTGCCCACATCTGTCCTTGCTCCTAATTCCAGACACAGGATCTAACACCCTGCCTGTGTTAAACTCTCATTTTGTCAGCAGCACGCTGGCATCTAAAACTAACTCCTGTTACCCCAGAGCTGCTTGGGGATTTTCTCTATCACACAACAGTAGGTTTAGCTGCATCAGCTAAAGCAGATTTGATCACAGCTTTCTGCTGCAGACTGAAGTCAGTGGAATTAATACAACGGGCCGTGAATGGTTTGACAGTTCTGGAGTTGGAAGGGGAAAGAATTAGGCCCTGACCCACCAGCCTCGTCCAACAGGAGGGCAATAACTGCTTTAATTCTCCAAATTAAACCCACCACAGAAAAGGAAACGTCCAAGCAATAATGCACACTTGGAAGTCTCAAGAATTGCTCTCACCAGGAGAATCAAACACACTTCCAAAGCTAATTTGGAACAGAATCCCTTGTCTGGTACACATTTAAATGCTGGGCAGAAATGAAGCCGATGAAATCAGCACCTGTCAACATAACCTATGTTTTTCAAAGTCAACAGCACAAGGTCACCAGCCCCAACCTACCGTAGGCCTCCTCGATCAGGCTGCAGTAAGGGTTGATGCCCGTCCCGCTCTGATTAGCCTCCTGCTCCCCAAGCCTCAGGATGTTCTCCAGGCCATTCAGTGCCACCTGAACAATCTTTGAGTCCATAACAGTCAGCAGGTCACAAAGAGGCTTGATACAACCCAAGTTTACCAGGTATCTACAAGGAGAGCACCAAGAACGTACACTCAGCTTTGAGGATAGCAAGCATCACCTTCATTCATTAGACAAACTCACGACAATGAGCCAAACTAATGTTACCTAATAATATAGGAATATGTTTTGCAAAGCTTTACTCCATTACTACTTTGTCTTGCAATTCCCAAAGACAAAGCTGCCACGTATTCAGCACGATTTCCCCTAAAAGGAGCCTTTGGGAGTACCTGATCTGCTCTGGCGTTCCTCCTGACGTTGCATTTGTAATAGCCCACGCTGCCTCTTTCCTTGTACGGAACTCTGCTTTCTGCAAGATTTCTATCAGCACCGGGAAGATGTTTGCATCTATGACTGCCTGGGGAGAGAGAACAGGAAGGAGGGTTTGAGCTGGCAACGTGGTTTCCAAAAACAGCTGAAAAACCCTAACTCTACTTTCCAATAAACTTTCCAGGCTAAAACTTTTTTAACGATTCCTCCATTTTATTCCTCTAGCAAATCCCTTTAACACAGGCTACTCAATTCCATAATTAGCACAGTATTACTGCATCAGTACTGCAAAAGGCCTTTCATTTTACCTGCCTTTTTATGTAGGCCATTGAAAGGCCAATTAAATCTCAAGAAGCTACAGTTTTTCAACAGGGTATCTCTAATTGAGCAGGGAGAGACATGATCTTTATGTCCTTTTCTTACTCCAACGATCCCACAGTGGGGACTCATTTCAGGAGTAGTCTTTGCAGGCAGAGTTAGCATATTTTAGCTATTTTACTTGGCTGACAGCTAGAAGCAACCTGCCTGCAAAAACCTTCAGAACAAAAAAGAGTTTGCAAATTTTTCCTTAATACTGAACTTGGAATCCAAGGTTACTTGAAACGAATATACCTCGAAGTTGTACCTGTATTTGTGCTCTGTTTCCTGCTGCGATGTTAGAAATTGTCCAGCAGGCTTCTTTCCTAACTTTAGAACAGAAAAGAGTTGCAATTTTTTTCCTTAACACTGAACTTGGAATCCGAGGCATTTTCATTTCAAGTGACCTTGAAGTTGTACCTGTATTTGTGCTCTGTTTCCTGCTGCGATGTTAGAAATTGTCCAGCAGGCTTCTTTCCTAATTGACTCCTTAGGACTGCTTAGTAAGTGAAGGAGACAAGGCAGTGCTGAACAGTTCAAAATCACCTTAAGGGAAGGAAAGCACAAGTGAGGTCACTGGTATCAGGTACAGAGCCAAGTTTTCTACCTTCTTTCAATTTTCATGCAGTTGATATGGGGGCTGCATTTCTCTCCCTGACCCTTTCAGAAAGAGGGGAGGAGAGATACTGCTATTACATAGCCGTTAAAAAGAGGTAGAAAGTACTTTGCAAGATATATAGGAGATGGGACAATCAGCCTTTCTGAAGCTCCATTTAAAAAACACAAAAACAAAACACCCCCAGAACATGCATTTAAAGTAACAGAAAGAAAAGCAGATGTATGTTCCTCCAATGCACTTGGCTTCTCAAAGCTTGCTGCAGCAGTCTGACCAAACCATGCTGAGGAACAAACATACTGTTGCCAAAATGCTCACACTGAAAGAGATCACGCACTGAGAGTAAGAGATATACTCTGACAAGTATAAATGTCATTGGTATCGAGAGCAGGACTCTTCTTTAGCTGCATCTGTGAAGCTGCCACATGCCCTCACCTGGGTCTGGATGTCATCCCCGGTCACAATGTTGCCGACGGCTCGCAGAGCTGGGGAGGCCACTTTGTAGTCATTGTGCCTGCAGAAGGGATGATGCAGGGATAAAAACAAATCTATCACGTGTGCCCGAACTCAAGAAATTCTCTCCCCAGTTTCTCACCTGCATAATTTAAGAGTTCCACCCCCTAGCACAGAGGGGATGCACTACACACAAAAGTTTTCCATACTACCACAGAATAAGCAGAGACTGAATTTAAACTTGTGTTAGGATCAGCACAATACTCTGTTTTCACAGAGTAGTCTAAGTGTCAGTATGGGCTTCTGTTATTAAGTTCTTCTCCATGTACAGCATTAACTGGTATTCCAGTGCTAAAATGCAGAGTTTCTCTCAGAAAAGCTAAGCTAAAAAAATAATAATTAGACCCTAACATTAACTTCTCCAAGCTTAGCTAAGGTATCTGAACAATCCTAGCTATGCCCAATTTCTGTGCCCACCAGAAATGGCAATTGCACCATGGCAAGTTTTGGAATGAACACGCTCAGCCACGTGCTACCCGTGCTCACTGCTTCAGCCCCGAGAGACAGGATACTTACATTAACAGCTCCACCAGTCGTCGACACACACCAGAGTCAATAACTGCTTGAATTTTCTCATTTGGGCCATCTGACAAATAGGAAAGAGCCCAGCATGCATCTGCCAGCAAGTCAGAGTCACTGTTGAATAATAATCGGGACAACACTGGCAGGCAGGGAGATACCTACAACAACAGCAGCCACCCGGGAAGATTAGTCACGTTCTGTCAAGGACCACTGCATTTGCACGTAAACATCATGTGGCTCTGCGGACTGCTAAGATAAGTGTTGAATGTCCACAGTTTCCTTCCCCAAAGTCAGCAGTTTCCCAGCTGGTTTGCATGGCTCAGAATCTAAGATTGCCTCAACAGCTTTATTGCTAAACTAAAATTATACCCCTTCCTCTTGGGCCCAGTCTAGACTTCCGAGACAAGTGCTACTCCCTAAATAGTTCAGTACACAGAGCTGCAACCATCAGGAGTTGCACCTCTGATTACTCAGCTTATTTGCAAGTGTCTTTATTTACAATCAATTCCAATTTCAAACCTTACTGCAGGCTCTCCAGCTTTGACAAGGGAACTTTCTAGTGTAAAAACATCTTAAGGCATTTTAGTTCTATCAGAATAGAATGGTACAGATCTGAATGGCCAGGAGAGCCCTTTAGCTTTCCCTTTCCTGCTGTGGCACTGTCACTATCACAGTGCCCAGAGAGCTATACTAGTTCTGACAGAGTCCCGTTTTGTAGCATTTAGATGTCTCAGAATTAGGTATTAACTATAACTTGAAATGAAGTCTGACTTCCAGAGTCCATCACAAAAGGGCTCAGAGAGCCCAGGGCACATGCTCCTTGCACAGAAGTTAGTGTTCATCCCTTGCTTGAAGGGCCTGGACTTCCAGCTAAGTGATGTTAGAAGGTTGGCAAAGAGCTAAATGGGCATTCAAATGCCTGCTAAACAGAAAGATCTCAATCTTAGCAGGAAGAAACTCACCCTAGTGCTTCCTGAAATGGCTTAAGGCCAGAAGTAATTTGCTCTAACACCTTGCCTGGATGTCTCCCTACCATCTACCTGACAGCAAGGTACCTATTCTCACCTTATCAAATTCAGGCGGTGGATTCTTTCCTCTGCACAAGTTTGACAAGGCCCAGACAGCATTTCGTGTCATCGTCAACCTGGTGGACTTCGTAAGAAGCCTAAAGAGACAATTACCATGAATTATAGCCTTAGTGTAGAGAGACAGAAGTGTAATAATTTAAGTCACTTTTTTACCAAAAACAGTCTAAAATAATTTCCTCCCCTTCCCAAGGGCAATAAGCAGTACTTGAGAGCATGCTCCCGAGAACGACACGCCACACTAGCTGCAGAGAGAAGGCTGTATGCAGAAACCTGCTCCCCTTTCTCAGTCTTTGAGGAACCCTTTCAGACAGGCTCCTGAAACTCAGAGCATAAGCATGAGGAGCAGGAATCCAGAAGGACGCGCGCCGAAACAGCAAGCCCCATGACTTCAGAAAGACAAGCACCCTGCGAGGGCGCTCGCTTCAGATTCAGAGCAGTATAAAGGTTTATGAGAAGGCATCGTATCTACCAAGTCCCACCCTATTAGATATTGTCTGAACAACTGCCAGTTTATCTGTTACCAATGGCCTGAATCCCAGTAAACACTGACACACATTGCTAGGGAACCTCTTCACCCAGCACACAGTACAACGGGACTTCAAGAACTGCACTGCTAAGTGTTCATGGCTACTCACATTAACAAGGGAGGAAGAATAGCGCAGTTAAGGACATAATCTCTACACACAGAGCTGTCTCCAGCAATGTTTCCCAATGCCCAGACAGCCTGAAAAGAAAGAGCAACAGTTTTAGCATTCACAAAGTCTCTAAACAGAGGAAGAAAAGGCAGTGTGCTAGGAAGGCATTTTCCTGTCACTTCAGATAACTGATTTAAGTTCACCCTCTGAAGCCAGTTGTTAGATACCACTCATTTTGAGCACTGCATTTTAATTGTGTAGTTGTGCTTCTTTAGGGGTAGGAATGAAATCTTGAGCCTTACCTGTTCTTGAACATCCTCAAAGTCAGAGTTTAACAGCTCTATAAAGATAGGGACAGCCCCAGCCTCAATTACTATTTTTGTTTGTTGGGAGGTTCCTGATGCAATATTCGTCAGGGCCCAGGCTGCTTCAAACTGAAACAAGCAAATAAGTGACACAGGCATGAATAAAAACCCCGACAGCAAGATATTTACTACTGAATTTTAGTTGTGTTTTTGACCTCTATTAAATATAAAGGTTGGGGCAAGGGGAAGTTACTCCATAAAATACCTCAGCACCTGAAAAGAGATTTTACTGCCTGATCAAAAACACATCTGCTAAATGATTTCTCAGAGGCTATAGCTTCTCAAAGGATTAACTAGTGAAAGCACCAACAGTCACAACAGTCATCTCACTTATATGACACTTTCAAGTATGACAATTGAAAACATGTAGCCTAGAAACACACATGAAGTAGAAATATTCCCCTATCCAGGGCAGAGAACTAGTTTTAGTTCACCCCCTGTCTGACTAATACTACAGAGATGCCTTAAGTTCAAGTGAAGTTGAACAACAAGTTCTCTGCTTTTGTTGCTCATTCATTATTTGATTTAAGTATAGATTTCCATTCAGCTCTCCTTGAAGGTAATCCCATATGACATAAGATCTTGGGCTAGAGGGCAGGAAGGAAGATTATCATCAACTCTGACATCAAATCCCATGTATGGAATTATATGGCCTCCACAAAGTAACTATAGTTATTACCACACTGGAAGGAATCTCAAGAAGCCATTTAGTCCATCCCTCTGACCAAAGCAGGAGTAGCTCTACCTAAACCACTTCTAACAAGATGTTCTTAAAAGTCTTCCAATAATTTAGATTTTTCCTATCTAATTTATTCTCGGTCTTAAATATCACACTTGTGTTATCACAATAACACAAAGGTCAGGCACAGGAAAGCCAGGCTTTCTTCTGCTACAACTCAGACAAGATTTCTTGTCCTACCCCAATGTGCAGGGTAGGTAAATCATCTATTCCTGGAAGAGTATTAGCAAAAATGAGTTTAGGACCAATTTACAATTCCCTCTTTTGCCTCTTTACTAGCTTTACAGGCTGTCTTTATCTTTTCACACCCACAATACGATCTGCATCTTTGAGTTCAAGACATGGCTTTTCCCTAATGGCACTTGTGGGCTCATGTTGCTCAACTGTGAAGTTAATGGCTACATGCCACCAAGAATTCCTACCGCAGGCTCCCTTACCTGTAGCGTGCAATTTTCACTTCTTTTCAGGAATTCAACAAATCTGTCCACCACTCCCTGAGTGTTTATCACTTCATCTATTGGAGGATTTGGCTCTGAAATAGCAAGGCAGCATCACAACAGTACACAGGCCTAATCCAGAGGAGTAAACAAGAATGGGCAATTATGGAACTGAATGGCTGAAGTTGTACTCACCTTTGGACAGCAGCTTCCTGAATTTCTGGGTGGTTGCTAGCTGGAGATCGGGGTCATCTGAGAAGAGCATCTCTACCATCTCTCTTGTAATCACTCCCTCCTGAAAGGGCAGAAATGGGATAGAACCACTCCATTCCACACCGAGGGGAAAGGCATTGCAGCTGAGACCACCTAGTGATTTTGTGCTAAGGCAGGAATCCAACAATTCCTAACTCAGGATTACAGCACACTCTTAATTCCTGGAAGATTTTTCCAGATCATTAGAGGAAGACTGGCAGTATCCTCAAAAGCAGGAAACACAAAAAGGCAAAGCTTGTCATTTCTATGCAGTCCTCAGCATTAAATCTATCCGAAGATGTGATTGCAACAAGGAAAAGGCACCTTACCCCACACGTTGTGGAACTGACATAGGAGTCCACAAGAAGGCTATCAAACACGGAGGCATCTTCATTAATCAGTTCCACATTTCTCCTTTTAAAGAGCTACGGAAAAAAAAGTCTTTATTAGAAAGCAATGGTGAATAGTCTTTATAACTAAATATTCTTGTTCCACAGACTAAATGCAACCTGAGTAGAAAAGCAGTCATTAATAATAGCTCTGTGCTCTGACGACTAGTTTGGCACACCACCTTTGATTAAAAAATTAGTCAAGTCTTGCCCTCAAACATGCAAATACCCCAGTCACCAAAGCATCGATATAAACCAGGGTAGAATTTAGCCTGACAAGCTCAGGAAATGAGGGAGAAGACAGCTTGTAGATGATGCACTAATAGGGCAAATATTTAGTGAGAGCTAAACACATCACTGGAAACTATCTCACTTGCATAGACCTCCAAGCTAAACACACAGCTTGGAGCTGAGAAATACTTTCAGCCTATAACTCATTTAATTTTCCTGCTGCTGGAGGAAGCAACACTATCCACTAATTGATCAAAAAGTCTTAAAAGTAAAGACCCACAAACAAAAGCCTCTAGTGCCCAAAAGACAGGGAGCTTGGAGAGCTCTTGATGTGAGCTACACTCTGTACTAGATGCACAGGAAAAAGCACAGTAAAATCTCAGCTGAAAAACAGGACTGCCAGTGAGTCTTTATACACAGACCCTTGAGGGCTCCAGTCGAACAGGAGCACATTACCAATTGTGTTAAAACTGAATGCAAGCTAGTCAGGACAAGTTACCTGTTGTTCTCGTTTCTGTTTGCGCAGTTGGATCCCTTCCTCTTCTCTTCTCCGGCGCATTTCTTCGGGATTTAGAGCTTTATTCTTATAACTCTTCATTCGATAGTTATCCTTTGCAGGGCTCGCCATGGTTTCTGTAAAGAGAAGAAAATCTGCTTCAGATTTCAGTCTCCCTTCTATAACCCACCTGCCCTCTGCAGTCTGCACGTGTGAGACCAGAAATGGAACAGCCAGATCAAAAAGCCTTTAAATTAAAAGGAGTCAGTCTCTTAAATGCTGAAGTTTTAAGTTAGAACGAGATTCTGACCTTAGTTCACATGATATGCTAAGAATATTATGAAGTTTCTAGGAAGCCCAGGAGTAGATTTATTGCTCTGGAAACACCTTGACCTCACTTCAACATCAAGCACACCACCCATATGAAAGACTTCTACTAAACAGCTTCATTGTCCTCAAGAGAAGTAAATCTGGCGTCCACCTGGGTTTTCCACAGAAACTGTCTCTGCTATCCTGGTACAAGTCACATCTTACAGATTCTTCTCCAGATCCAAAGGCCTAGTGAAGATCTGGCAAGACCTGGGTTGTAGTTCCCCACAGCTACATCAACTTCAACATTTTAGAGCAGCTCGTGACAGCATCCAAACTTGTGCGTGTGGCAAAACCAAGAGAATTCACAGCAGACACTGAAAAAACAGACACTTTAAAAGAAGCTGCTTGCAGCAGAGTAACCCGGTGGGACAAACACGGCCTCAGCGTTTAACTCATGGCTTACTTATTTTGCTGCTTCATATTTATCTGACTAATGCAGAACTTCAGGCTTCATTACTTGGTTATTTCCCTCCTGGTCAGGGAAGTGACACTCCACTATTTGGCACAGTGAAAGCAACGAGGACCAAGTAATAACTTGGGTACAAACTGCTTCACTGCATCCAACCACGGCCACCGCTTTGACCAGATCAACTTCTTTCTGCATCTTCCTTTCTCCAGTTTATGAAGCAGACTGGTTGGCTTCATTTTTGTGACCTTCAAAAGGCAGGAAGGAAACAATTATGCTACACAGTAAAGTGCCAATTAACCCCGTGACCAACAACTTGCTCGACTCTGCCAGTCTGCTGGATACCAATATTTTTGTTTTCCTCCACGTGCCCTTGGAAGCAGCGCCCTGGGAAAGTCTGCCCTGCTATCTCGTTATAACCCTTTCTTTCAAACCCAGAGCACTCCTCAGCCAGGCTGCTTACAGAAAAACTGCCTCTGCCTTATCAACTGCCTCCAGCCATCCTGGAAGCCTTCCAAAAACCAGCAGAAGTTTCAGAGCTCACTGTCCTGCTGCTGGGAAAGCCCACAGCCCTGCCAGGGCTTAAGTGACACGCAGGCAAGGTATAAACCCCAACACTGCATTGCCACGGGAGGAGAAAGTCACCCGAGGGATTCATGTGTTGGCATGAGAGGCAACAAAACACTTTGTTCTACCATTTCAGAGAAATAGCTAAAAGAGACAGAATACTAAGTATTATGAGGGGAAAAAAATACCACTTCAGAGCATCTGCTTTCTAGGATGGGGTCCCCTTACCTAGCCAAGGCAGCAAGAGGCCGTTCTTGGCAAAAAGCGATGGAAAAAGCTGTATTTTTCCGGAAGCGCCGCTAAGATCCCAGTTCCTTGGTCACTTGTGCTGTAACAGAGGCCAGTCCCTGGCACATGGCCCTGACCCCAGGCTGCCCAGGGCTGCAAGACCATTTTGAAGCTTGGCAAGGAGCAGCCGGAGGCGACACGAGGCTCGAAATGATGATGTAGCAGGAGGAGCTGGAAGTTTATTGGCAACCCTGAAGGCTGAAACACCAGCCAAACTCACCAGCAAAAGCAGCATTCCAGTGCAAGCCCTTTTCAGCAACCTGCTCTAGATGCACGAAATCTCAGCGTGTGCTTAAGTGACCAGAATGTGTGAGAAAAAGTGACTATCATCCTAAGCGCCACTAAGAAAGCTGTCTACAGTCTCAAAAATAAAAGATAAGACAAAGCAGAGGCCAAGGATCATGTAGAAACTATGCAACTCCCACTCATCCATCCCTCTTCCCAGCAGCCCTTTATGCCAGAATTGCAGGGAAGGCAGCATATTTACTGAATAACTCAGATGTTAGAGAAAATCTAGGGAAAAATACATATATATACACACACACACACACACACACACACACAGAGAGAGAGAGGTTTTAGGGGTTTATATCTACTCTTACAGCAGCAAGATGCCATCTACATTCAGATTTTAATTCAGGAAATACTTGACTGTTGCTGCTTGTTCTGTAGGTGTAAGTGTTCATATTACTACCCAACACTAATGGCTGTTACATCCACACAAAGGACTAACAGTTGCTCGTTTAATTCAGAAGGATTACAACAGATTCTCCAAGGAAGGCAAATTTGCAACCTCCCTTTGGAAGGCGAGGTCTCCAATTAAAAGGCAGTTTTAAGAAAGGGAGGAGTAAAAAGTAATTAAGTGGGTTAATACTCTATACAGGATTAGCAGCCAGGCGGTCATATAAATAGCTAAGTGCCACATGACAGCTCAGCTGCCTGGGAACTTGCACAATCCCTCCTGGCTCGGAGCGCACCAAGAACGTGCTGCCCTTGCAGGACAGAGCCCCGAGCCCTGCTGGGCTCCAGGGATTCCCCAGGATGCAGCTCCCGAGGTGCCAGCTGGAAAACCAGGCTGGGGGTACCCGGCTCCCGATTCCCTGTTGCGCCTTGCGCGCGTTTACCGCTTCCGATGCTGCTTTTTCCAGCCTGTCATCTGCCTCAACGCTTGATTGGGATTGGAATTTGTACCATTGCAATCTAATTCCTATGGAAACAGATGAATGTCACAAACGCGGGATTATGATTCCACTGTGAGCTCAGCAGATGCCGTAGGCAGCACAGACTGCAGCAAGCACAAATCTACGAAAAATAGAATGGGAAGATGCCAAGCACATACAAATTCTTTATTTGTAGCATTTCAGCACAAAACATCTAATAATTCAGTATATTTGCATGGTAGACTTCAGTGTTAACCATTAACTCACATTCTAGCAGTGTAAACACCTAGAAAATTATCACACTAACTCAGACTATTGGAGTAATTTGGAATTTATTGTTAGGAAAAGCAATCACCTACTCTCAGAGGAAGGATGCTCAGACAATGCTCAGGCCACTGGTTTTCACTTTGCACTTTAACTCTGAGATGTTCCTGCCTTTGAAGAAGAATTCTTGGTTACAAGATGGCCATGGAAACCTAACTAGAGCAGGTTTCTTTTAGCTAAAAGCTCTAAAGCTTTTGTTGTCACATTTAGGCAGCTGCTCTAACCTCCAAGAAGTGTTTTCCTCTAGGCCAGCAGCTTGTACTGCACCTCTCCTAGGAAAGGATTTTCTCCCTTAAAAACCTGCTAAGCCCTGCCTTAAATCAAGATAGCATCAGCTCACACCCTGGAATTACGAAGCCGTTCTGCTGTTATTCCAACCAGGACTCCGAGCTCAACTACAGCCCTCAAAAAACCCTCTTCAAGGCGACTGCAGCCTGCTCACGTGTGCCGCAGGCCCGGAGCAAATCCCGCCGCTCCCGGGGCAAATCCCGCTTTTCCGAGGCCACGAGAAGAGGAGCCCACTCCTCGTCACCAGCCTCTGCCCTCCGGCCATGAGCAGCCTCCTGTCAGGACACGCATGTGCTCGTGTTACTGGAATGAGGTAGGAAAACTGCAGGCACGTGGGCACGGGTGCCTGGGGCACGGCAGGGCCCAGCTCTTTGCAACGGGCACCAAAACCAGATTTTCACTCCTGGAGCTGCTCATGCAATAAAGCTCAAGGAGTTTACCCAGAGTAAAGCAAAAGAGGAGAAAGTGGGGAAAAAAACCCACACAAAACCCAAATCCTCCAAGAAACAAAGCCACACACAGGCCTTTTTCAGAGCAATACTGTTAGACAAGGACAGAGCTTGTGCTGCCCCACTAAAGGGTCAGCACAGCATGAACACATT
>NW_010580290.1:76504-87183 GCF_000705375.1 Tinamus guttatus
GGCTGTGCCCGCATCCCGCGGAACCGGGTACCAATCCCTGGGGAGCCGCGGCACGACTTGCTGAATCGGCAAACTGCTCAAACCGCTCGTGTTTCCATTGGCGTCTTTCCTATTAATAATACGTGGTGGGGTGGAAAACAGAAATCTATTGGGAATGTAGCAACATGCACGATTTTCTTTTTAAGGAAGGTCCCATGTGCCCTTAAAGCAGGATGCAGTCACGTTGCGTTGGCTGTAGATTGTCATGCTTTGTACTTATTTACTTTAGGGCAAGACTTCCTGTTATTCCCTCGTTGGAATGGAGATTTCTTCCCACCAGTTTCACCTCCTAGAGCAGCTAAATGAGCAGCGGAAGCAGGATTTGTTTTGCGACTGCAGTATCCTGGTTGAGGGGAAGGTCTTCAAAGCCCATCGCAATGTGCTGTTCGCCAGCAGTGGCTATTTCAAAATGCTCCTTTCACAGAGTTCAAAAGACACCAGCCAGCCAACAACAGCTACTTTTGAGGTCTTCTCTCCAGAGACATTTATGGTTATTTTGGACTTTGTATATTCAGGCATATTGTCTTTAACTGGTCAAAATGTCATTGAAGTCATGTCAGCTGCTAGCTATTTGCAGATGACAGATATTCTTAATGTCTGTAAGACGTTCATTAAATCCTCCCTGGACATTAATGAGAAGGAAAAGGATCGTTACCTTAGCCTTTCAGTCAAAGGTACAAACAATGAACCTGCTCACCCACCTCCTTATCGGTCAAGAAGGAAAGCAAAGAGCAACCCAAAACGCTCCCATTTAACTCCAGATGAAAAGGCAAGTATGGTGAATGAAAATTCCTGGAGTAATTACAACAACTATCTGTCCTCACAGATAAGTCTTCAACGGCCAGAAATGCAGCTATCAAAAAGAGGCCGAAAATTGGGCCCGACAAGAAAGCGCCAAAAACATCTAGGACTGTCACAGAGCCGTGATTTTGTGCACTATAAATCAAACAAAAGTGAGCGGACTAGCAGAGGTGGTAATGCATCAGATTCTAGCCACACCTCTGGGGAAAGAGGGGAGAATGAATTTGATGCTGACAATGATGTTGATCATGATGATTATGGAGATAACCAAGAATCAGAAGTTATACCAAAGAGGTGGTCTGTTGCTCAGCTAGAACAAGAACTTTCAAGAAATTCTCCTGAGTTAATGGAATTAAAAGCAGATGAGCTGTATACGTCAATGCCCACAATTTTAGGTGTAATGAGTAGTTGGAATGAAGGTAAAAATAAGATATGGTTTTGGACAGTTTTTCTTTGTCCAGATGAAGTCAGCAGATCTTTTGGAGAGAATCCTGTATGGCTGTTTTGGCATGAAAAGCAAAATGATGCCTAGACCTGCAGATTATTTTCTTGCTGTACTTTATGCTAGTGCTTAACAGAATGAGAGAATTTGCGAAGTCAAAATATAGCAGGACAATTATAGTTGGAGAACACAGCCCAGGTATTCAGTGAAGTTAAAAAAAATATACATCAGATTATCTGGACCCAAGTAGAGTTTGAGGCCTTTAGAGCTGGAATTGGCTTGGGGATGTGGCAGTATTTGCACTTAATCCACTGTTTTGTTTACAAGAGGAGGTCGTGTCATTGGCCACTTAAGATCTTTAGATGGAAGCATTCTCCACTTCCCTTATGGTCCAAAGAGTCTAATCTTTAAGACTTTTGGCCACGCTGCATAAAGCATGAAAGAAGTCCCTGATGAACAGAGAGCAGATGCCTGAGATGATGGAGTAGACAGATATTTTCTTAGAGAGACTAACTTATTGTACCAGTATGTAATTATAATTGCATAATTTAAAGACTTCAGGGACCCTAATATGCTATATAGGATTTATAAATATCTAAAATTGTTTCTTCATGCAAATGTGTATTTACATGTATATATTTACAGTCTTCCATATGTCTAAAGAACATTCACTCTGTGTGAGGGGAAAAAAATACTATCAAATACTGATTTAAAGTATTCAATAAAGAATGTTGGTTGCTGGAAAAGAAGAAATATTTTGGGTTGCATTCTGGATTGTTTAGTGACAGGGCACAAGACAAAACTGCTTATTTAAGCTTCAAAACAATCCAGAGTGGTGAATTACAGAATATAAGCAAAGACTAGTAATTATTGACATATTAAATTGTTTTTCTCTGAAATAGATGATCTACCTCGGATGCGATTCAAGTGCCCCTTCTGCACTCACACAGTGAAACGGAGGGCAGACCTAAAGCGTCATCTTCGGTGCCACACGGGGGAGCGACCGTATCCATGTGAAGCGTGCGGGAAAAGGTTCACCCGACTGGAGCATTTACGTAGCCACTTCCAAACAGTACGTCGCTTCCATCAGAGAGTCAGCTTAAGGGAAGACAGACAGACTCGATTTGTAACAGCTGTTAAGTCATTTCTAGAACCAGTACCAGAAAAGCTTCCTAGCTGTAGCCTTAATTCAAATTATTTCATTTGAAATTTTAAATAATTAAAGTTTGAGCTGCTCTTCATGGAAGATACAAATCTGAAATAAAATTATTATCTATGCTGCTCATGAGGTATTTACTGTCTTTTTTGGGGTTTTTTTGCTGCTTTTTTGCTCCATAAATTCAGTGCACCAGTCTGGTAATCTCCAGGTGACAGAACAACAATTACAATATAGAAAAAGTTTATTTCTTAGAGATGTTGCTTTCAGTGCTGTTTGTGGGGAATAACTGAACAGTGATGAATTTAGTATTTTTAATAATTAAAAAAAAATGCTTTTGGATGAGCACTGATATTTTCAACTTTTAAATCTCTTTAGATACATCAAGCTGGCAAGCTAATCTGCAGAAAATGCAAGCGCCACGTAACCGACCTCACGGGATGTGTGGTTCAGCAAGGAACGAGGCGCTACAGACTGTGCCACGAGTGCCTGGCAGAAGCCAGCTTTGACAGCGTCCCCGAGGACGTGGATGCAGAGCATTCCCTCGTCACCTTTCCAGGAAACACACATTCCCAATGGGCTTTGGAGGAAGAGCAGAAATCAGATGAAGAGACAATGGGGGAGGAACCTTATAATTTGGTTATCCAACGTGTTGATGATGATATTTCAGATGAGGCAGATGGTAAAGGGAAACCAAATCTTAGGTAGATATATTTATATGTTTGTTTTTCCTATATTCAAGATTAAATTACTAGTATCCTGCCAACTAGCACTGGTTTATTAGTTTTGTTAATAAAACTTTAGGGATATTTGACTCTATGAAAAGCAAAATAAGGTCTACCAAAACATACTTTTCTGTTTACGGGCATGCAACAGTATAACTGCTTCTGGATACTGACTTAAAATTACTTAGTATTTTATAACTATTTAGAATAATTGCTTTGTATTTAATCAAATACTTACTTGGAGTATCTACTCATAATGGAAGTATAAACTACTTTACAGTCCTGCAGTGAACATTATATAATGAAAAATCTATTATTGATAATTTTAGTAAGACTTTTTCAAAGCAAGTTATCAGCTGAGAAATGTAATCTAAATTTTTGTAGACACTGTAATTAACATGTAAATACACCTAGGAAAGTTCATAAGAAAGGAGTTCAAACAAACCCAACAAAAATTTACTAAAGCTATCTCTTTCTTGAGTGAACTTATTGCTTTTTGTAGTTCAGAAAAAGCATGGATAGTTTAAAAGAATACACAGAGCCAGACAGGGTAGAATAGTGAACCAAGTTGCTATAATGCATTTGGCTAGCATGAGTTTTCCTCTTCAGATATACAGTGATTTTGTACTGTGAATTTTAAACAAAATTACACTGACATGGTTTCAAAAAAATAAAAGTGCACTTACTGGAAGTATGATTACCTTTTTTCCCCCCATTTTTTTCAGGACTGGCATTGCGTATACTCTTATTTTATGGAAAGATAATAAATCTGGACAACTCCCTTTTATTTCAGTGGGACACTTGTAGCTTGGATCATGTACCTATCTTAGGACGTCTTTCCAGCTAACATAAATTTAGAAAGCTCAGAGGCTGCTGGGCAGTCAGTATAAAACCCCTTTTTTCTAAATACACCTTCTCCTATAATTTAAACAACCTTTGGTATTCTGAAGGGTCTTTTTGTTTGTTTTAGACTCCTAGAAAGTACCCTGATACTTGTTTCATTTCCACAGCTGAAGAAATGACAAGGAGAATATGAAGTCTATTTTACAGTAAGTACTTAATAAACATTGAAGAACAGACAAATAGAATTTACTTATCGGAGTCCAAAAGTCTTTCTAGCACATTCCAGTCATCAGTTCCTTAGTGCAGAGTAGTTTGCTGGTGTCACTGCAACCTGTAACGGATGTCACGCACAGGGCACCTCAGCAGGTCAAGAAAATTAAAATTTAGTGACATACTTTATTATTTTCTCCTCCCTTTTTAGGCGGAGAGCTGGGCTAAGGGAGAACAGCCGCCGCTCTCCTGCAACCCCCGAAAGGCCGCGACTGCCTCAGGCAGTGTGGAGAACCAAGGCGGCCTCAACTCGACGCCCGATTGGCTAATCCCGGTCACCTGACCCAGCCAGCCAATGAGGTGCCGAAGCCGCTGCTGAGGGACCGGAGCGTTCGGCGCGCGTCGCCCGCGGCTCCCGGTCGCCTCTGGGGGCGATGGGGTGCGGCGGGAGAGACCGAAAAGTTGTTTATTTAGAGCAAATTAAGGGTTTATTTAGAGCCCTTTTAACAGGCAGGCCCTGGACTCACTCCTCCACAGCAGCCCCGCTGTGGCTGGCATCATCCCAGAGATGGTGAGCAAGGGCTGGAGCCCTGAGGCTCCCTCTGAGGGAAAAGAAAGTCCTGGACAAGCAAATCATAATGTAGGCACCATCTATAACATCCTAATCCTAATTATTATGTATCCTAATTATTATGTATGGAAAACTCTGCTCATCCTGCCAGAGAAGACAGTACAAATCTTAAGTTTATTGTCCTCAAAAAGCCACTGGCCAAAATTATTCATACATGTATGTATCCATAATTCTTTTTTAGTCCATGTTTTATTTCGGCATTAAAACTTTTTTATAATAAAATGATTTTATTCCTCATCTGTAAAACAAGGAAATAAAATCCCAATCTTTCTCTATTTAAGACGACTTTAGGACAAAATAAAGATGAGAACTTGCAGCATTTACCAGAAAAAAAAAAAAGGGAAGACAATGTCAGACACCACATGTTAGTTGTCCCATGAACATAAAATAAAACACACACTTTTCAATTATTATTTTTGATTCAGTGAATAAGACTTCAGATTTTTCCGACAATAAAGGCAAAAGGAAGCTTTTTTTTGGCCACACGGTTTCACCACTCTGTAGTATAATGAAGTCAGGTAAAAAACATAAAATCTTCTCAGCAGTAGAAGCAGGAATAATCTAAATTACAGAAATGAGCCTCACCTCACCATCCTCCCACATGCTAGGGGAGAAGCTCCAGATTGTCTCCTTTTTAGAGTGGTAGCGCTACTAGGATTCCCTCACACACTGCAGCATTTCGCTTGGAAACTATTGGCAATTCAGCACCACCTGGTGGCATTACCTTTTTTCATTAATTACAAGTTTTTTTGAAAGATTGGTTTACTTTCTTTGGCATCCTTCAAGCAATCAGAAACTTTTCCACATTAGATCTGAATCACTGCAGGTATTTTGGAGCCTTTGAATAATATGGAGGGACAACACTTCAGAATTAGAATACTTAAATCTGCAAATAAATGTTGCAGATTTAAGAAGTTGTTATCCCCAGCAATCCTACAAAAAGCAGTGTATTTATTGCTGGCTTCACTAATCTATTTAGTTCATACGCGACTTAACACATCAGCCTTAAAAGTTGATATAAAATACTCACTTTCCTGAGAGATTTTTAATCCTTACAGCTCACCACCCTCACCCAAAAAATCCCAAATAAAAAACTTTTTTTTTTCCTTGGCACACAGGCCAAACTGGCTCACCATCCTCAAGTCAAAACACAGATGTACATTCCCTGCAATTCTCTTCAACTTATGATTTCAACTGGCCAATTCCTTAGTAACTTCCAAAAGTAGCTTCTGCCAGCCAACGATATGTGTATCCTGTCATTTCATTACACTTTTCTTTAAATATCAATGATGACAAAGACTTCTGGCTTCTCTTCTTCACAGATTTGCATTGCTGAGTAAGTTATGGCTTTGACTTCTGTACCCTAGAGAGAAAAGACAGAAAAAAACCCATGGATTTTCTAAAGGAGAATTGCTTGCAGCAGTTTGTCATGCCAATTCACAATATTTACCAATTTCTATAAATGCTATCCAGATTAAGAGACATTCCCTCCCCAAAACCTGAATTATATTTTTCCCGGTGAATACAAAAGTTAGTGTATTAATAGCAATAACTTGTTTGGGCCAAATACTGAACAAATTGCTCTTTCCTTCTGGCACAAATTTCTCCTCCTCTCTGACAGGAGATCAGCATTGCTATTCTTGTGCTGACATAGCTAAAGAACAGGTTGGGAGGTAAGAATCGGCTTTTAATAATCTTTAGAAAATAAACTTGCAAAAAAGACTAACGAAAAGCTGTGATAACAGTGTGAGAATCCAACTCATGGAAAAGTATTGAATATAGATTGGTTTACTGTGCTACTAGCATCAAAAAAGGGAAGCAGCTACTTAGTAGTATTACTTAAGTAATACTTATGTATTACCAAAGCATTAAGTGTTACCAAAGTACTACATACCTGAGGGTGTTTAGGTAAAGAGAACTCTTCTCCCCACCTTTAACAACAAAAACAAGATAGGTGGTTGGAATTTTGGTTATTTTTAATCAAATGTTATAACTAGTTTCATTAATGAACATGGGACAGTGACACTTTCATTTAAAGCCTCAAAACAAGAAAAGGAAGTCCATAATCCATTTTTTAGAATGCATCAGTGAATTTCAGGTCAATATTCCAGAAAGGCAATATGTGACCCTCCCAAGTGTTAAGTGTTTTCTGTAAAGATATTAATTACTCAATTGACCCTTTAATCTCACCCTATTGATCTTATTTTGAATTGCGTTCGGTCAATATGAAGCACTTTCACCTCCTGCAGAGAAAGGGAGACGAAAAACATGTCAGTAAAGTCTTCTATCTTCCGTCTGAAAATATCTCAGCAAATCCCCATTTGCAAGGCTTGCATTTTCACTGTTCTAAATGAAATCTGAAACCAGAGAATCATAGCAACCTCAAAGAGGCACAGTAATACTGGGAAATTAAAGACAAGGGAGCTGGGAGCTGTCTCTACTATGTAATGACACCTAATGGTTTGTGATAACAAAGCTAACAATTTATTTCTCACATCTTTCTACTCTGGTATTCTCCATGCTTTAAGTGTTGTAGCTTTTTCCCCCCCTGAAGTAGGGGAAAGGGAGTCGGTGTTATCAGAGCCTCATCCTACAAATAGGAAAAGAACAGAACACTTACCCTGGGTATAAAGAACTCATTAGCACTGAATTTATAGAGCCACTCGTCCAGGAAGTGAAAGAGAAGAGACAGCATATCGTGTCCTGCAGGGTTGAGGCAGAGAGTCTGGTGATTCTCCCAGCAAGAACACCAAAACATGTAACACATGTAAGAAGTACAGATTCTCCACCAAAAAAACTTGTAATCAGGCTTTAATTAACTGCAGCAAAATCCCATCTGATGATTTAAAGGATTTTGGTACCCTTCTCTCCCAATTGTTTATACAGTTCCAACATAAAGTCACTACAATCTTACCTTCTGCATGTACTTCCACAGTATCCAGAGGTTCCACAGTCTCTGTATCAGTCATGTAGCCAAACATGGCCATAACACACTGCTCAAACGCTTCTTCCAGGGTATCTCCCCAGGCATGTAGCCTAAAAAGACACAGGATAATTCATAGGATAACAAGAATGACGACGACGTAAGTTTTATACAGGTCAGATAACTGAACATGGGAATAAATGCAAAGTGAATGAACAAAAGATGTGTCTTTCTATACCTATGCATTTGGGCCAAAGATTACATATATAGAGATACTCCTTCTTGTGAGAAGAGTTTCTTTTTGGGAGAAAATGGAAAATAAATGTTTTATCCAATAACAGGAATGTCCTTTCTTGCTATGCCTAAACAGCAGACTATTTGAAATCATTTTGGTTTTAAGGCAAGCTTAAAAGACCCATTTTGAAAGACATTTTCAAATACTATAGTAATATCATTAAAAAAAAGGAAGAAGCACCAAAGGATTATTACATTACAGGAGAAACCAAACAACACAATGCCTCTATGCTGTCTGAGTAACAGGAAGAAAGTCAGAAGCACCAAATGATTATTACATCAGAGGAGAAGCCAAACAATATATGCTTCTATGCTGTCTGAGTAACAGGAAGAAAACAGACCAAAAAAGAAAAAAAGCACTGTTTGAGTATGGCATTTCACAGATGCCTGAAGTATACATCTGAAACTAGTCTTCAATTTGTTATACTCTGAAATCCCAGCTGCCCATACTTACTGCACATCTGCTGTGTGATCCAGATCTGAGGGTGGAGGAAAAAGAAAAGCCATGAAATTACCATATATATTTTTAAAATGAGGATTTTTTTTCAAATTAAAAAAAACAGATATTGTTATACATTAACTTTTTGTATTCACCTTGACACATCAACGAGTAATACTCTTTATTTTTCAGTATATTAGAAAAAGCTAACACGAGTTAAATCTTAGATTATTTCTGCCAAACTTCACAGAAGAAAAATAGTGTTTAAATTACATTAGTGCCCTGTGTGTAGAGCACTGTGTACAACATATGGCTGTTGAAAGATAACAGGGTTCTGCAGGTAAATGGCAATAGAAAAGAAAAACTTTAATGAGGGGTAAAGAACTTTTGCTGAAGTCTGCAGGACTGAAAATTAGTCATACAGAAGATAAGATTTGCAAATGTTCACAGCCCAAAGAACAAATATACCCGTCCACACCCCAGACATCCATTATGCAAAAAAGCGTAACTAGAAATATATATAAAATATACAGTGATCTTCATTAACAAAGTAGGATTAACATCCCCAACATGTATCAGGTTTTACATGACTATCATTTCACCTAGATGAATGACAGAGGTGTATAATAATACCAGGTTGGTAGAAACAGAGCTAATGTGGGAGGAAGGATCAACGTTGCATCGTGATCCCTCCAGCTGAAACACTGTTCTGATGCTGCTTAGGTCACCCACACACTATTTATTAATGGTTCTCAACAACTGTCTCTAAAGCAAACAAATTCCAGTGGATTTAAAAGGAGGGTAAAACCTCTTTTGATTATGGAAGGAGCATGACTATTGTAGTATGTCACTGTATTTGTGCACTGCTATCAAATAAAGATCTAAAAATATATGTTTTAACAGGGTAACATAGAGCAACCCTCCAGATAAACACTGCTCAGATAGAAAGACAGACAGGCACTAAATGGCCTGTGAGTGCCCCAGGCTACTCCTCGGGCTGACACCCACTTGCTTGAGATGTTCTTAGAAGACATTCCAGGGCTGGGGAAAGGGAGCGATAATGATCGCAAAGTGGAGCATTTGGGGAGAAGGGATGTGGGGGGGAAACAACTACTACGAGACCAACTCACTCTTGAATATCTCTTTTGATATGAGACATAGTAAAAAAAAGTACTGCCTAAGTAAGAAATGGCTTGAAAAAGGAACACTTTCAAGATAAAACTCATAACTAATTTATTCATATCATGATTTTTCCCTGTCAGACAAGGCATTTATCTGCAATAAATAAAACTGTAGGTATCTCTAACTCAGAGAGAGCCCTGATCAGCCCTAATACAGGATATGGGTGTGCTAAGGAATCCCACACGTGCCTAAAAAGCCATATCCTGCTCAGTGCCTTCCTCCCTCCCCGCTCACGCTGGCACCCCCGCGCTCTGCCCGGATGACTTTAAATACTCACACTCGTTAAATACTCACACTCGTTAAATACTCACACTCGTTAAATACTCACACTCGTACTTCTTCTGCAGCGGAGGGTACTTGGCTTTGATGGCCTTCTGCTCCTCGGTCAGGTTGTAGTCCCTCTCATCGCCTGCCATAGCGGGCGGGCTTGGAAAACACTCACGCACTTCCTGGTCTCCCGAAAAATGGCCACCTCCGTGCGTGCTTCGGTGTTGCCAGGCTTCCCAAGTGATGCTGAAATAAAAGGGAAAATTCCGTTTTAGTTCAGTTTCCTTCACTCGGTATCCGTTTTGTACCAGCTGTACACACACTTGTATTTTTAAAACAGTATTTTAAATGCATATGAGTTGTTTGCTATTGAAACTGTCAAGGGGAGTTTGGTTTAGAGCTCAATCTGCCACCACTTGCCTTAGTAACTGATTTAAGTATATTCAGTGAGTGAAGCCAGAGAATTACAATCCTTTTGTAAAGGACACACTGAGGTCCCTTCAGGGATCTTCAGGATTCCTTGCAGCAGGAACCATGTTTCATCCTCTCTTTTGCATACAACAGTATGCATTTGATTCATTCTCAAGTAATAAACTATTTCAATAATGAAAAACTATCAAGCAGCAAAGAAATAAATTACGCTATTAAGCTTGAAATTTCAGTCCAGTTTCACACAAGCTTTTTATTTGTAAAACTAACAAACAGACACAGATGTCATCATCTCATC
>NW_010580290.1:88464-98982 GCF_000705375.1 Tinamus guttatus
CCATTTCGTCATCCTTAATATCCTTATTTTTGTTTCCCCCCGTAACCCGTGGCACAATATTCCGTAGTTTTGCTATACTGCTTCTTTGAGGTGATGCAGTTTGACATAATCGAGGTCAGTTTGGAGCCGTATACATGGAAACACATTATCACGTGCAAAGAGGGTTTCGAGTGATTTAATAACTAACCCCGCTGCTCTGCCAGCAAAGCGGGGTGATGTTGTAGTTTTTTATCCAGTGTCCGCTCGTGGCTTTGTCTGTATGTCTTGAATATGTTCATAAAGGCTAATTTTATGCATTTAAAAATAAACCCAACCTTTAGCAGCCTTTGACGATGCAGTGGAGGAACGTGTGATCAACGAAGAGTATAAAATATGGAAAAAGAATACGCCCTTCTTATATGATCTGGTAATGACCCATGCGCTGGAATGGCCCAGCTTGACTGCTCAGTGGCTTCCTGATGTGACAAGGTAAATGAGCCTCTTTATTTTTTAAAGAGGAAAATGTCATTTATCATTGAGAAGATATTTTCATACATTTGATTTTGCAGTCTTTTTTTCAGCTTCACCCGACACTTAAGAAAGAAAAAACCCTCTCTGCAAAAAACAGAAGGAAATAAAGTTTCAGTACCAAAGCGCTGTCGGCAACTTGTCTTGTACAGTGTGGCACCGTGTTGTCCTTAGCTTCCAGACCAATGTTTTTGCAGGTTATGTTTGTGTACCTCAAAGTTCGTCCTGGAGAGTTGCAATGTCTCTTAAGGGAGTGGTGCTGTGTTTCTTTTATTTGTCCTGGAGAGTTGCAATGACTCTTAAGAGAAGGGAAGGGAGTGGTGCTGTGTTTCTTTTATTTAGAGATATAGACTGTGCTATGAGAATTTCAAGTTGAGACCCGGAGTTAAACGTTTTAATCTGCTCAGTGTCAGTGTAAACTCCTTTTCTTTCTTACATATTTCTCTTCTCTTGCAGACCCGAGGGCAAAGACTTCAGTATTCATCGGTTAGTCCTGGGGACCCATACCTCAGATGAACAAAATCATCTTGTGATAGCTAGTGTGCAGTTGCCTAACGATGATGCACAGTTCGATGCTTCGCACTATGATAGTGAGAAAGGAGGTAAGGACCAGAGATGTGAATCGAGTGGAGTTTTAGCTGTCTTTTCCTCCCCATTTTAAGAGATATTGGTCTCTCCCTAGCTTTCAGCCAATGAAGTACAGAAACTACGTCTAAAACAAACAGTTTGTTTCTCAGCTGTACATTTAACAGACAAATGCAACGTATTATGTACATCTGTAATGTTTTAGTAATAAAATTTTGAAGAAAGGAGTTAGTAGGTTTACTAATCTACTTTATAAACTACTATTTATAAAAATATATGTCTCTGGCTCTAAACTTAGCTGGTATTTTGATGCTACAACTATGGATGTTGAAAATAACATGTGATTTGAAAACTGGGTTATTTTAGTTAACATGTTATGGCTTGTTTTTTTCAATGTGTGTGTGTAACTGTCCTGTCAAAATATGTACTTGGTCTACCCAGTAATTGAGTATGGATCTCTAGATCTTGTCTGAAAGTGTCATGTTATTGACAACTGTTGAATTCTCTTTTCAGAATTTGGAGGCTTTGGGTCAGTTAGCGGGAAGATTGAAATTGAGATCAAGATCAATCACGAGGGAGAAGTTAACAGAGCACGTTACATGCCGCAAAACCCCTGCATAATTGCCACCAAGACACCATCCAGTGATGTTCTTGTCTTTGATTACACCAAGCACCCTTCTAAACCAGGTATCTGCATCTTTGTTGTGTCTGTGCCTCAGAACCCAGCAAAAGTCTTTACCAGCCATTCCTCAAGCAAAGGTGATGGTTGTGCAAAAGACACTGAGAAGTTATGGGCTGCATTTCATCTGTAATTTGAAAGGCAAGTGGATATTGAGTGTAAAATACTACTTAATGTAGTACTTAATGAAGCTTATACAGATATACTCCAATATATGTCATTTTGCTTCTTTTTTGCATGTTTTGCCATGTATATAATGGTACTTGGAGGGGTGGAAGGTACTTACTGGCCAGTTGGCGATTGATTTGCTGTGTAGCTGAGCTGTGTTCCTGGTCCAAGGGTAGTGATAGGAATTTCCTGATGAATTGGGCAAGATCATATAGAATGACTAGTTTTGCTGGTTGTAGGAGGATCAGAAGAGCATTTCTAACTTCCAAGTGCAGTTGGAGATGAAGCGTGACGCTCCAGCAGATTGTTTAGGAAGGATTTTTGAGCAGTATCGGGGTTACTCCGTTCAGCTTGACCAGGTGTGTCAAGCCAAGCATGCAGGTGGCTGAGTGGGTGTCTTTGCCCTTCAGCAAGTAGTACAATGTGATATGGATTTAGAACAGAGCATTCCTAGATGATCCAGCTGCAGAAAACAGCAACTTGGAAAAGCTTGCAGTGTGCTCTTATTAGGTCAAAAGGAAATTTGGCTGTGTGTTGCCTCAGTGCATTCTGTTTCAATGAGGTAACTCTTTGCTGAGGGAAAATGTTCAGAAGGGCAGGGAGGGATGCTGTGGGCAATGTCAAAGTTCAGTAAAGCACAGCAAGACTCGTGTCAAACATTTAGGCACCTGAGTTCTTAGGCTGCATCTTTACAGATCCTTCTGGGGAGTGTAACCCTGACCTGCGTCTTCGTGGACATCAGAAGGAGGGTTATGGGCTGTCTTGGAACCCAAACCTGAGCGGGCATTTGCTCAGTGCTTCTGATGATCATGTGAGTACTTCAGAGTGCTGTGATGAAATCTGCACTTTGTTTGGCAAAAGTTCTTGCTTTTGGGAGGTTTTGGGGGAGGGTGGATAGAGTTGCTGCCTAAAGGTGCAGTCTTTCTGTTGATTGAATTGATTTATTTATTTCAAGACCATCTGCTTGTGGGATATTAGTGCTGTTCCAAAAGAAGGCAAAGTGGTGGATGCAAAGACCATCTTCACAGGGCATACAGCAGTAGTAGAAGATGTATCCTGGCACCTGCTCCACGAATCTCTTTTTGGATCTGTTGCTGATGATCAGAAGCTTATGATGTAAGTAGGATAATGTCTCAAAAAACAAAGTTGCCATCCCTTTCCTTTCCCAGCTACACCCTACCTCAGTAAAATGGGGTATAAACCTTTGTTTCCATTCTATATTTTCTTTTTACAGTTGGGATACTCGATCAAATAACACCTCCAAGCCTAGTCATTCGGTGGATGCTCACACTGCTGAAGTCAACTGCCTCTCTTTTAATCCCTATAGTGAATTTATCCTGGCTACGGGATCAGCTGATAAGGTATGTCTGCCTTGAGCTTGGAGCACTTTTGCCTAGTTTCCACTGCATGAATGTGCATGTATGTGTTGATTACTTCAGAAAAAAAAAAGACTTTTTGATGGTTTTGTTTGCTTTTTGACCAGACTGTTGCTCTGTGGGACTTGAGGAACCTGAAGCTGAAGCTGCACTCGTTTGAATCACATAAAGATGAAATATTCCAGGTATAACAAAATGTCTTTTATGCACTTTGACTTAGCTCTTCTTAATTATCTTGAAGAACAACATTTATTTTCAACTTACATTTGTATTGAATACATTTGCATTAAAAACTCATATATTTTCTCTCATCTACTCGAGATTTTGTTAGCTTATCGTTTGGAGCCATCTGTGTGGGGCAGAACTCCAGTACAGATAGGGATGTCCAGAAAGCCAAGCAGAGGATGGAACAAGGAGAGAGTTGAGAGCTTTGTCCACAACGCAGAGTGAAATGCTATCAGTACAGAGCAAATCTAAATTATTCATGGCAGCAGATTGAAGCAGGGAGGCACGATGAAGCGGCTGCAGCATTTTTGTCTTCCCAGCCTGGTCCCATAGGAGGGCTTTGCCTGGTGACCGATTAAGGGGATTGCCAGGCCAGCTAGTGACAGTGAATGATTGCAAATTTTACTAGTATAAATATAGAACGTTAACATCACTGGTAGCATGTGCTTCACAGAAACAATATTTCCATCTTCAACTCACGCGTGCCTCAGAAGAAAAATATGTAGAGTTTTTTTTTTTTGATAGAAGGATTGTTACTTGATGACTGTAGTTACTTCTAAATAAAATTATACTTGGAATCTTGACATGCCAGGTTTGTGTGCAGAGCTCTGTGCTCTTTCCTAATCCTGTTATCCTATTAAATCTTTCCAAAACACACCGCTTATCTCCAGCAGTGAGATGTGAGCTTTTGGGGCTGTTAAGCTTAATTACAGTCCCTTTTTTGTTTTGTTTTCATTTATAAACCATTCCTCCTCCTTAATGAATACATTGTTTGCATGCTCTGTATTAAGATGAGGAGCAGCTAATGTCATTGGGACTCTTTACATTTTGTAGCATGTAGCCTTTGTTAGAGCATAGGCCAAGAGGTACCTTTGGAGCTCAAATGCCTCTTCAGTGTGTGAATGTTCCCAAACACACTTCCTGTGTGAGAATATTAAGTTGATGTTGATTTGAATTTTCATAGAGCTTTCCTGCTATAAAACACTCTGATGTCTGTCATGACCGTTTGCCATGCTGCATCTTCTTAAAACTAACTTCTTTTCTAAATTGTTTTTTGTCTGTAGGTTCAGTGGTCTCCCCATAACGAAACCATACTGGCCTCCAGTGGCACTGACCGCAGGCTAAATGTTTGGGACTTGAGGTAAATCCCAAATTAGTCATGTTGTCCTGACAAATATTACTCCTGAATTGTATATCACACCTGAGAGGAGGAAGGAAAAAGAAAAACTAAGATTCCCCTTGTTTTTATTACAGTAAAATTGGAGAAGAGCAGTCCCCTGAGGATGCTGAGGATGGCCCTCCAGAGCTGTTGGTAAGTCTTTGGGTCTCTTTAAACTCTTCATCTCTGCAATGAAGATTTAATTGAATGATTTGAAAACATTCTCTTGTTTCTCCAATCCAGTTTATTCATGGTGGTCACACTGCAAAGATATCTGATTTCTCCTGGAATCCAAATGAACCCTGGGTAATTTGTTCTGTATCAGAAGATAACATCATGCAAGTCTGGCAAATGGTAAGTCGTTGGGGAAAGTGCAGGAGGTGGTAGACAGGAGCTGGTGTTTAACTGCCTGGATTTCAGCATTCCTGGGTTTATTTACAGCTCTCAGAACGACTTGCTTTGTAGCACTAGCTAAAACCTCAAGGGGATTGTGAAATCCATTTTAGGCTTGACAGAAATAAGGACTTACAAATACTGAAAAGCTGCTTCATGTTTCTCATGACTTAAAAAAAAGTAGGAGTAAGGTGTTTTTTTTCTCTTTCATGTTAGAATGAAAATACAGTGTATGAGAACCAAAGGTGAAATTGAAGGTGCTGTTAACTATTGTCTTAAAGAATTAAATCTCTGTAGATAATATAAATGTTTCCACATAGATGGAAAGAGGTGGGAGTAAGTAGAAAAAATATACTGAGCTCAAATTAGCACTGTTTAAAATTTTAGAAAATAATCTTGTGTAACTTGAATGACCTCTGACAAGGTCATTCTTCCAATTTTTGTTTATGAATTGGCTCACAGCAGCTGTGTTCTTAATACGGTCTCTGTTCTTAACACTGCTCTATATAGTTCTTTTGGCAGATGCTGCTGCAAAATAGAGAGTGTATTATAGCTATGCAAAATACTCTTTTAAAGTAACTCTTGTAGTGATATGCAGATTAAGAAAGCAGATACCTAAAAGCTACATTAACTTGAAAAATGCTTCTGAAATGTTTTGAAAATGACTTTTATGAAAAAAGGCTGTTTGTGTTGCTTCTTTAATGCTCATTGGCCTTGAGGGATCATAGATAGGAGATACTTATCTGAAGCTGAAACAACAACTCTTCAAAATGTTCCAGCAGTAACAATCCTATTAACTATGATGCTACGTGCTCCCTCAGCTTTTCCATCTCCCTTATCTTGCAGGCTGAGAACATATATAATGATGAAGACCCTGAAGGAAGCGTGGATCCAGAAGGTCAAGGATCCTAGATGATGACCTTTTCCTGTTCTTAGTCTTTTCCCTTTCTTCCCTCTCAACCCTCAAATTGATTTAACACTGGTTTTGAGACACACGTAGACTTTGTGTTCAGCCATCCTTATGTAGATACCATCAACGATGCTTTCTAGCCCAGACAGCGGGTACCACGCTGTAGCTTCTTGTTTGGATTTCTTACAGCAACCTCTTGTGTATAGAGCTGGCTATCCCATTTAGCCCATTTTAGCTGCCTTTGTCACACAGAGCAACCTATTTTTTTTTTAAGTCTTTCTGTCTTTGGCTTGCTACAGCTATGGGTTTTTGCCTAATTTAAATAAAAGTTAAATTGGTAGAGCTGCCAGAATATGCTTGAGTCAATGCCATACAGAGGATAAAAGTGTTAATTCCTAACAGTTCAGAAAGGGAGGGTGTGGGGGGTCTTGTCCTCTTCAGCAAGACTCAGAAGTCTTGGGGTTCCTGTAGTTAGTCCGACCTGTGTGGGTATTTCTGCCTTTGCAGATACAAAACAGACCTGCAGATTCTGACTTCAACTAGTATTACATTTCTTTCTATATATATATTTTTTTTCCTCTCCACTGGTAATTTTGGTGTTTTCATTGTTTCCTTCCTTCTTTCCCTCCCCTTTTCTCCGATCTGCTGCGCGACAGCGGTTTGGATACATGGAGGGGGAACAGGGTATCTTGCTCTAGTGTCTGTTTCTTGAGCTGTGTTTTCACATATATTTCTTTCCTTTCTGTGAAATGGTTTTTAAAACTTGGGGCCACCAAGTTGTCAAGGTGTATGTTTTTACCGACTGACGTCCTGCAGATGGCAAGCCCAGTGATCCAAAACAGCACTGGTAGCTGGTATACGTTAAACAAACTACACGTGGATCAACAACTTCTTTTAGGAGTTAGTCCTTGACCACTAGTTCCTGCACATCTTCCCCTAGGGTGTCCTGTTCCACCAGCAACCTCTTCCTCTCCATGCTCTTCATGACTAATTACGTGTAAGTGCTTCAGATGGAATAAATTTTTCTACGTAAAAGCCGTGTAGCTTTGTTTTGTGCAGATGTTTTTCTTCTGCCTTAACTCCTTTCTCAAGGCTGAACTGTACCTCTTAAGAAAGTGCTGAAGTGAGTGTGTAGAGGTTTTATGCCCATAAAAGACAGCGATGACTTCTAGGAGGCCTCTTAAGGTTTAAGCAGGAAATTCTGCAGTGGAGAAAAGGGGCAAACGGAGCCCAGATGAGATGCTGGGTGCTGGTGTGGATATACCTGCTCTTTCCTCTGCCCCTCATCAGGTTGTTGCCTATTTCAATGATGTCCCAGTGATTTTAATGCAAACAAATCACCTCTGTATCCCTCCCTGCTCCATTAGTTTCCCTTGCCAAGTTGTAGGGTGCTGTAGCATCTTCCAAGGGTATTTTTCAGACGTTGGGAGCTGTGGTGACTCTGACATTTTTATGTTCGTGAAGGGAGAATGTTTTTTGCAACACAGATGTGCTCCCCTAACCCTTAGCACCGAACTTTTATTTTTTTTAGTAGTCTGTAATGTGAATAATTGGATACCTTATGGACACCTTGGCTTGATCAGAGGAGCTTGTTACTCTGTCTTTGAGACAGCGGTTTGAGAAATAAAAGGATCCTTAAACTCTGGCCTTTATTTTCAGTGCGAGACTTTATAGAAAGTGGAAACCATTTATCCACAAACTTGAGTTTGTGGCCCACATTGAACATGTCACAATACAGCAGAGACCCACTGAGCTACAAAAGAAAATCCTGTTAAAAGGATAAAGCTCCTCTTGCATGTAAACTTTAAAAATCACCCCCTACCCCAGGCTTCCAGGACAGTGCTTTCTGCGCAGGCTTGTACAGTCACCTATGAACAAGACAAGATACATTTCCAATCACAGCAAAACATACATCCATTACTCTTATATATATATGTCTATCTTCAGTGCAAGTCTATTTTTCTCTGCTCCTCTAGGGAAGAGCAGTTTTCTTAGATCAACAGCAGCACCCCACAAAATCCAAACAACTCTGTCTAGTATTCCTGGTTTTGGGCAGCTGCTCTGCATCAGGTGGGCAAGGAGCAAGCGGGAAAGGGCCCCTGCAGCTGCCTCTCTCCTTGGCTTTTGCTAAAAACGGGAAAAGCCGTCATTCCTCGTAGTCTTGCTCGGCTTTTTCTTCTGATTTGCAAAGGTGTCCGTAGATTTCTAAGCAGCCCCTGTATGGGTAGAAAGTGCACTTAGGGCGCTGAATGTGACCTCATGGAAGCAGGGGATGGGGACATAAGCTGTATCCCAAAAGCCTTGTTCCTTCTCCCAGCCTGGAAGTCATCTGGGAAGCAGCGGGCTATGGGCACGGTCAGGGAGCGTGCGGATGGCCGGGCTTTCCAGGGACAAATGCTCCTCTTTGGCGCAAGCTCGGGGATGTATTTAACTCGGATTGCCCCGTTCAAACGTGGAAACATAATGAGGTGCTCTCATGTTTCCCAAGGCCAACGCGCTATCGCTTCCACTGACGGCAATTCATAAATTCCCTGGGGTTACGAGGCTGCTGCTGCTGCACCCAGGCTTAAATATTGGCCTCGACAACCTGTGGTTTAGAAGGATCCCAAATGGCAAAGACACAGAATTCCCTGTGTATCCCTGCCCATGGCAGGGAATACCCTCCCGTGGCATGTTTGCACAAGCAACTTTGAAGGAGGAAATGAGGGAAAAGGATGCTAGAGTAACAGTGAAACTGCAGAAAATGGTCACGAGTGGTAACCACTGCAGCTGTAGCAGTAAGAACACAAAGCCAGGCAAGTAAAATAGTCCACAAAGTTGTGACCATTTTCTGGAGCTTTAAAATATCCCATATAATAAAGAATTCCCGAGCAAAGCCAGCAGTATGGATTCCTGAGCACAAGATAACCCTTCCAGGTTCGTGCCCCTTCCAGGTATTGATAAGGGAACAGCTCCTCTTTAAGTTGCCAGAGCTGTTCCTTGGAAAACAATCCCTACTCGTAATTTGCACAGGAATTTCCATCAAATCGCTATTTGCCGTAGGGGTAAAGGGTCTGGAATTTCCTGGGAGCCCAAGGTTTAGCTCAGGGCTATGTAACCCCTGCCTAGGTGTGAGGCTCCTTCCAAAGGCTTCTCCACGAGCCCTTCCTCGCTGCCCTGCTCCGCGGCTTTGCGCCGGCAAAGGGAAGAGAAGGCGACTGACTTGTAGATGGAGAGCTCCTGGTGGAGGCTGCTCCGCAGCTCCTGCAGCTCCTGGTTCTTGCGCTGCTGCTGCTGCACCCCGTTCTTGAGCTCCTTCAGCCGCTCTTCCAGCTCCTCCACTTGCTCCTGGGGGTTAGAGAGATGCGCTGGATTACACGGGGGAGACCAGCTCCTATGGACACCCACATGGGGAAATACTGCCACAGTTTGGAAAAAACTCCACAAAAAGCATTGCTTTCCCAGCAAAAAAAGAGCTCGGATTGCACTGTAACACACCGGCTCCTTCGGGAAGCTGCCAGCCTGGGAAGAGCGCGGTTACGGAGCGAGCAGCTGGCAGTGTTGAAGGCTGAGGATTAATGGGAGCCTCTTTGCCAAATGCACCCTTGGAGGGATTGAATTGTTCATCCTCCTGGCGCGAGATGCAGCGGGGGGGACGCGCGGCGCTGCCCTTGCGCTCGCTTATAAATAACGTGGGCAGCGGCCGCCCGCGTCCTGGCAGCGGGAAGGGGCAGGCGGCCAGGCCAGGCTTTGCTGGGAGCAGCTGCCCGGGCAGGGATTGACTTTTAAAGGAGAAGCCCCGGCCGGGAGAGCGGGGTCCAGGGCACCCGCTCCTGGGCACAGCGTCTGCCCCGGGGCCTCTAAATCCAGAGTTTCCTCCGGACCAGCTGAACCGGCCTGTGGACCTGGCTCCGAGACCTCGTTGCTCATGTTTGCGTTAGTCTTCTCACACTGAGCATCCAATTCAAGCAAAACTCGCAATCACAGCGCTGCTCAGTCACTGCACTTCTACTTAGGGGCTCCCTTAGAGCTCCAAGCTAAATCCCGGATGGAAAAGTGCATGCTGAGTATCTGTGTCCTGGCTCCTCAGCACACCTGGGATCTCACTGCGGGATGGGAATTTCCCTTCTCTGCCTTTACCTGCCCCCAAAGCAACAAGAAGAACCCTAGGAGCCCCTTTTCCTGGCACGTTGGCTGGATGAATCCTTGACACTTCCCCGCCATATCCCAACCTCCACCTGCCGGGCTGCAGGGATGCTGGGCCCACAGGCAACGCTTGTCCTTATCGCCCCGCTCCCGCTGCCATCCCTCTGCAATATCCGCATCGTCGCCGAAGGAGGAGCAGCCCCGGCGTGCGGAGCAGCCCCGTCCCCGGCGCGCGTACCCGGTACTGCCGGACCTCTTCATCCCGCTTCCTCTTGGCGAGGGCCATCTGCTCCTCGAGGCTCCCGTTGCAGCGGCGCAGGCGGCTCGCCTCGGCCTGCAAGGGCCGCAGGGCGTCGCGCATGGCGTGCAGCTCGGCGTGCAGCGCGCGCAG
>NW_010580291.1:0-16190 GCF_000705375.1 Tinamus guttatus
TGCTTGCCTGCTCTGCTGGACCATGCTCCCTTGGCCGTGCTCCTGATCACTTACACTCCCTGGAGGCTTCTCTTGTACGTGGGGGATGGGCCGCCTTCCCTGCTGGCCCCACCCACGTTGTGTCAGCGCAGCCTGGGGCTAGGGGTGCCTCCCTCTTCCTGCTCTTCATTACGCAACTTTTGGCCGCGGATTTAGCTCCTCTCAGAAAGGTCCCTTGGCGTGAACCTCTGCTCTGGAGCCATTCCCTTCGAGGACTAACACAAGTACCCAACATTGCGTTAAAAGGGAAGAATAATTTCCTTGCCTTCAGTCAGCAACACAGTTCATGTTTTCTCCCTCTCCTTGGGTGGTGTAAAAGCTCTCCTCTAGTTTCAATCCAATTCAGCCACTGATAATACCATCTTCAGTGTCATACAAAGTTTTCTCAAAATTCACAGACCCAAATATTTTATACTGAGTGCAACAAAGGTATATCAATTCAGATATTCCTTCTTTCTATTCAGGCCCATAAGGATGAGGTGTTCAAAGGTGATGCTCCTGCAGAACCACATGTGCACCTTTTGTTTCATCAAACTATTCCTTTGGTTGAGATGACCATATGTAAACTATTTTTTTTCTGAGATATTTGTGGTAACATTTCGAAGTTATAGAATAAGTGCATACTTTGTATTCTGCTTTCCGGCTTTAATCAAGGAAGAAGTAGTATTTTTGTGATTAAAACACTGAATTGTGATTTTCATAAATCTGGATTTCATTTCTGGCTGTGCCTTCCATGTGTGATTGTGCAAGCTATTTAACCTTTGTCTCTTCATTTATTCTGCACAAAATGGAGATGGCCAGTCTTGGGAATCTCTTTGCCTTTCCTTGTTCTGCGATCAGATCATTTAAAAATGTTTAATCATAGAATCATAATGGTTGGAAAAGACCTTCGAGATCATCGAGTCCAACTGTAAGCCCCTCAACACCAGACCTGTTAACCATGTCCCTAAGTAAGTGCCTCATCTACACATTTATTAAACACTGCCAGGGACAGCGACTCCACCACTTCCTTGGGCAGCCTGTTCCAATGCTTGACTACTCTTTCCATGTAGAAATTCTTCCTAATGTCTAACCTGAACCTCCCCTGGCGCAACTTGAGGTCATTTCCTCCTGTCCTGTTTTCAGTAGTTATTCTGGCAAAGAGACCGACCCCTGCTTCACTAGAGCCTCCTTTCAGGTAGTTGTAGAGAGCAATAAGGTCTCCCCCGAGCCTCCTCTTCTCCAGATTAAATAACCCCAGCACCCTCAGGCGCTCCTCATAAGGTCTGTGCTCCAGCCTCTTCACCAGCTTCATTGCCCTTCTTTGGACACGCTCCAGCACCTCGATGTCTTTCTTGCAGTGAGGGGCCCAAAACTGAACACAGTATTCAAGGTGCGGCCTCACCAGGGCGAAGTACAGGGGGACGATCACTTCCCTAGTCCTGCTGGCTACACTGTTCCTGATACAAGCCAGGAGGGCATTGACCTTCTTGGCCACCTGGGCACGCTGCTGCCTCATGTTCAGCCGGCTGTCGACCAGCACCCCCAGATCCTTTCCTGCCGCGCAGCTCTCCAGCCACTCTGCCCCAAGCCTGTAGTGCTGCTTGGGGTTGTTGTGACTGAAGTGCAGGACCCAGCACTTGGCCTTGTTGAACCTCATACGATTGGTCTCAGCCTATTGATCCAGCCTGTCCAGATCCCTCTGCAGAGCCTTCCTACCCTCCAGCAGATCTTCCCTTCCTCCCAGCTTGGTGTCCTCTGCAAATTTGCTGAGGGTGCACTCAAGCCCCTCATCCAGATCGTCGATGAAGATATTAAAGAGAACCAGCCCCAACACTGACCCCTGGGGAACACCACTCATGACCGGTTGCCAGCTGGATTTAACTCCATTCACCACCCCTCTCTGGGCCCAGCCATCCAGCCAGTTCTTCACCCAGTGAAGAGTACACCTGTCTAAGCCATGAGCTGCCAGCTTCTCCAGGAGAAATGTACCTTCTTCCCCTGTACAACAGGGAAGACTCTTCCTATTTTACGAATGAGGCACAGATTAGTCAAAGCTGGTCTACATTAAACAGCATGCATTTACTTTGGCAGATTTCCTGGCTCCCTGACAATCCAATCTGGGATCTGTCTGGAACATGCTGCAATTCCCTTCTAGCCTGCCAATGTCTTGATTTTGCAGACTACCTCCCCAGCAAGGCACAAAGGTGGAAGGGAGTCTGGATTTCAGCCTGGTTTAGGGCTGAGGATCCTGTCAGAGCACAGAGATCCAAAATCTCAGAGTCGCTTCTGGACCCATTGATTTTAATGTCCTTTGACAAGTTGTTCAGGCTGAGACAGGAAATTTGCAGAGAAAGGCGGGAATGGAAACCAAAGCTTCCATGATGCTGCATTGAACCAGCCATTGTACCTCATTTTTCTTACTGTTCTTCTACCTTATCTGTTTTGAGAGTGTAATTTTGTGGTGCAGTGACTTTTTTTTTTTTTACTGTGGCTCAATAGCACCCTTCCTAGTAGTGCTGATGTGTGTACTGTGTCACAAATAATATATATTACTAAAAATTTTGTCTGTCCAGAATCATAGACCACACGTGGAAGAAGCAGTAACCTCTGTCTTATTATGGAAACCAAGAGAGAAAATTTTCCCTAACGTTTTTTTGTGCTCTGGAATAGTTTGATTTTGCTCAGGAAAACCTAGAATAAGTATAGTTTACGGTAGAAATAAAGAGCAGGGGAAATAATGATTTGGGTTGCTTTGCACAGCGTTAGATCCCATCTTCTTCCCACATTACCCTGTTTCTTCAGCTTTGAGTTTCCACTTAAATCTTGTCTAGTCTCAAATAAATGCTGAAGGATCTAGTACACTGTATGTTATTTAATGTTAGAAATAGAAATGAAATGTGGGCTTAAAAAGGTGACTAATTTAAGTTCCAGGTGTATATTCAAACTACTATGCTTAGCATCTTGGGGTAGATACAAGTGTGTCTATTTCTGCAGCTTGTTATCTGGCAATACTATTGTGAGTGGTAGTCTTTTCCTTTCTTTTAAAGGAATGATAGAGCAAAGGAAGGAAGCTGATGGAGAATATTAGGAAAAGATTGTGGTAATCTGTCATGTTTGCTAATTAATATTGTCCAGATTTCCAAAAAACAATGGCATGCTAAACATATATGTAAAAGATGATTAAAAATAGACCTCCAGGAAAGCTTTACCTTCTGTGCTACCCTATAAATCAAATGTTCCAGCTCCCAAGGTGTAATATGGCTTCTTTGTACTGCATTACCTGGTTACAAAGCCAATAAACTAACCTTGTGGGACTCTCTTGCTGCTGCAGCAAGGTTTCCAAATTGCATAGGAAGAAGAGGCCATCAGATACACTTCTGTATAATATTACAGTTAACCTAATTTAGGGTTAAATGTGAGGCAGTACCTCCCCACTTGTGATTAGCAGTGCCACCAAGATACTGTTTTACAGGTTGGACAGCATATAATGAAGGTAGTGCTTACCACTTTGCCTTTATATATTTTTCTCTCATTTAATATAATGGATATTAAAGGAAGTTGATGGTAGGTAGCGTAGGACTCAGAGTTAGGAGTTTCTTCTCCCCCTGCTCTCTCCTCACTGTCCACTTTTATGCCCAGTGCATCCTGGCATGTAGGGTCAGTACGACCCAGGAGGCAGGCCGAGGGGGGTGGACAAACTCCACCTCCAGTTGCGCAACTCTGCCCCCTGGGTGCGCAGGCGTGCATACCAGTCGGGGGTCCCAGGCCTCAATTCGAGGGTCCTGCCTTCCTCATCTTCTTCCTCATTTCCGGGTCTTTGGCCTCCAAAGCTAGTTTGGAGGACGTCTGCGGTTAAGTTGGCTACAAGCCCGGTCGAGCAGCCGCCTTCAGCTGGGTTTTCGGAGGGGCCTGGCTGTGAACCTGGCTGAGCTGCTGCCTCTGTGCTCCTTATCACTCAGCCCAGGCAGGCAAACATCTTTCTCAAGGTCTGGCCCCTGCTTCCCCCAGGAGATTTTTATGACTCTACAGATCATAGAAATTTCCATCTCCAATATACGGCCCCAGACTGACCCCAGGCTGACCTCAACATTTGGAGGTTTAGGAATAGAGGGACTGCTCAGTCAGATTCTTCACAATTTCATGTTTAAATCTAAACTCTGCTCAAACATCTGACCAGTGATTGGGAGGAGAGTTTACTCATTGGGACAATATACCTTATCTCCAATTTAATGCTGAGAAAATTTGTGTTCCAGGTGTCCTATCTTCGAGACAGTCCTCCAGCAGAAATGGAAGAAGAAACTCAAGGCATAGAATGTCCCTGACTCTTGTCTTGTAAAAAAAAATAATAATTATATATAAATGTAAGAAAATCACTGGTGGGAAAAATATTGCCACCTTGAAACATTCAGCAAGAAATAATAAAGAATAGAGGTAAAAAGAAAAAAAAGTATCTGTGGCAGTTAACTTGTAAGATGCCTGTGATTGGGACAAATTGAACTCTTCTGGATTCCTCACGTGGAGTTGTATTTCTACTCTTACTGGGGATCCTGATCAGGGTTGACTTTACAGCCTAAGCAGCAGAGAATTGAGGGGTCAGTATTTCTGGTCATTTTGTCCCCCTTGATCATGAGTACTGGTGAAGCTCTGTGCCTTAAGGACCCATCTGTCCTGACAGTGATACATGCGGAGCAAAAGCCCTTCTCTTTGAGTATCTGACGTTGACTTACTGTTTACTTTTGCTTGCATCCATGGCAATGGTCATATCCAGTTTTGTTTAATCAGCAGTTGCATGTGGCAGGAGAAATCTGCATTAACATACATGTATATGTATTCGAAACTTTGTGACAGAAATAAATAAATGGAACTAAGTGAGAGATCACACAGCTTTTGTCACTAAACTATGCTGTTTGGAGTACTATTTTTTATGCTTTTTTGTGTGTATATGTGCTGGCAAGGGAGTCCTGTGCTGAGAGTTGAAGTGCAAGATACGGTTGCGCTTTGAGACATTGCAGACTTTGTTGCTCAGGATAGGAGTATGAATTTACCCTCAAGAAAGAGGTAAAATAGGGATTTCATATTCATTCTGCCCCTTATGGGCATTGCTGACTCTGCTGAGGTGGCCAGGGCTCATAAAACAGGAACAGACAAAACGCTTTGATATTTTCGTCCCTTTGGGCATGATGCAATTGTTGCAAAATTAGAGGTTTTGTAGTGAGCGTGAAAGAATTTCATTAGCTGATCCTAAAAGGCTCCACCTTTGCTTCATCCTCCGTAATAGAAAAATTGTGCATCTTCGTGGAAGCTGATCTCGTTTTGGTGTATGTAGACAAAACATTGTCTTATAAATATGGAGCAATCACACTGTGATAGGAAATGAAGGCCAGAGCTGTACAACAACTGCATGGGGCACTTCATATGCTATGCATATGCATATGATATGCATATCATAAATCCACATGGTCCACATTGCTGCCATGTGATGGATCAGGTCCTTCCATTTAGTGTTTATTTCTCCCAAAGGAGAGAGAGAATTGCTGCTTGCATGATGGCGGATGGTGCCAGTTTTGTACTGCACAGTTAGAGGACAATCCTGCCCAGACTGCTGGTTCTGAAGAGTTTTAATCTAAGAAACAGTGGTGACATTTCCCAGAAGAGATGAGCTTTATCAGGGAGACACAACAAGAAAAAACAAAGGGGGGACCTAAGGCAGCATGACATGCCAGAAGCAATGGGCTGCACTGCACAGGTGTTGGGTGAGCTGTTCATCATGACTAGTTCATGTGTGATGGTAGGTTTCTGTGCTCTTTTGTCTCAGCCAAAGTTTAAGCAGGCTGTTTTCACACATTTTCACTGACAACTTTGTCCTGCTCACATGCATGACTAATGCAGGAAATTTGAAGATATTTGAAAGAAAAGTGGATTAAATGAGTAAGCAAAGATAATATATAGGGTACAAAGCACAGGAGAGTATTGAAATGACACTTAAAATTATAGAGGGGAAACGCAGACTTATAAACTGACTGCTTGCTTAAGAAAAAGCGGAATAAGTTTTTGGGTATGCTAGGATTGCTCTAGAGTGATAGTTTTCCAGATTAATTTTTATATGTTTTTCGGTCCATCATGCAGTAGCGGATCCTAGTGCAGAGGATGTGATATGCCAGAGGAAGCATGTGGTGTGATGGATATTACACCTGAGAGCGCTCTCAATTGGGGAGAGAGACTTTTCAGTACTCAAGCAGTTATGATCTACAGACCAGCTCTATATTATTTACCAGGGCTTTGGGGAGGATATGTTGAACCACTGGGCCTTTAGGCTAATCCTTTTATCTCAAAATATTTATGCTGCAGTAAGGAGAGCAGAATGTGGTCCAATAGCTGAACTGAGCAATACATTCAAGTATATGTTGGAAGGGGAATTTGGCATTGACTGAACAAGGAGAGGAGGAAAAGAAGTTATACTCTGGATTACTTTTCATTGTGTTTATCTAACTCATAGTTCAAAATTATTCCATATTTTTATTAAATCTTTGCAAGTTCTCTTGTGCTGTAAACTACAGAAAATGAAGAATGGGAGAAAGAGGTGGGAGAAGAGAGCCAATTGTTTGCCTACTTGTACTGAATACAGTTAGATGCCAAAAATGCATGAAGTAACATGATCTATGTTACTGTCTCAGCCTAACAGTGCTTTAATAGATTTTAATAGATTAATCTGCCAAATCCCATTGCTATTAGCGTATGTCTTTTAAATTAATATCAGTTTTTGGCTTGCTAATGAGCTATTAACAAGGTGCCTCATTAATACTTCCAAGGTAGTGTAAAGCGAAAAGAGAGAATTGGAGGAGTAAGTTGCACTTGGGGAACTAAACCTTTTCAGATTTACATTTTTTTGTTTTCATTCTTCTTTCATAACAGAACGTTTCCTAAAAAATCATTGGGGACAGCTAGACATCTGTTTATACAATCCCAATCTGTCTTTTTGCAGAGAAGATTACCATGAAGATGGGTTCTGTCAGCCATACCGGGGAATTGCATGTGCCCGAATCATTGGAAACAGGACTATATATGTGGATTCCCTCCAGATGCAGGGGGAAATTGAAAACCGAATTACTGGTAAGATTATGTACCTTCGTAGTAGGACAATAAGCATTTGTGAAAATATCTAATGCAAGTGCAAACATGTTATCATCCTTTTCAACTTTATCAGTTAATGACTGAGATATATAAGGGTTTAGAGTCGGTGATCCAGTTTTTTTCTTCCAGTTAGAAAACTTTGGAACAAAGAAGATAAAAGTTACTATCATATAAAAGAATTTTCCACCTTAAGTGAAGTGTCAGAGTCTTGACTTTTTAACAGCTTGTGATTTGCATTGGCACTTTTTGCATGATTGATTCAAATAGAAGATTTTTTTAAAAAATTAAGTGCGTTCGGATGTAATGAAAATGATTGTGTTTTGGTTCTCTTGAAATAAATATGATGGATGTTCCCTTGGGTTTCCCTCCCCTACTGCATAAGTCCCAGCAGAGTTTGGATTTCACATTGTTTTATATAAAACAAGAGCTGACCTTCCTGTGCTCTGCCCCTGCTGATTCTTTCTCTGATCATCATTTCTTGCAAATACGTGTCCAAAGCCTTAATGACTTTTAATGGGTTGTACATCAACCTAGATTTTCTTCACTGGACCTCATCAGAGTGATCACTGACATTAGCAGCTGTGATTTGAATGCACACAACTAGAGCAAGTGAATGAATCTGTGGAATAGTGCAAACTGTTTATAGTAATGTATGGCAAATTAACTCAGTCCAGGAGGGGCTTATTCACATCTAGTCAAATATGGCTAGCTAATTGAATCTGTTATTTAAACACAATCAGTTGCCAAAAAAGCTTGACTTTGCTCCTCAACTCTATTCCTGTAAAGACTTTACTTAAGAGAGTACATGTCAAACCAGAAATTCATTTTTTTCCTGCTCCTGATATGGGGATATGGTGATCAGATACTGGGTTTGTCAAAGATTTTCCCGTACTGTTAAGACTCATTCCCCTCTCTCCTATCTCCTGTACTCTATTATAATTCTCACCTCTTAATTCATACTTTTAAAGGATTTGACATCGTTCCCTATGACATCATCTCTGTTCTGTTTAGATGTTTTTTCAACAATGACTAAATCTGTAATTCTGTGAATTAGGTTCATAATGCCCTTTTCAAAAAGCAATTAAACAGCAATGTCTTCCAAAAATATTTACTGATCAAGTTATATTTATTCCTGGAAGATATAGTATGGACACTCACGATCAGACTACATGTTCCCTACTTCCACTGGTTATTGGTTAGATTATGGGCTGGTATTGTGAAGAATTTATGATTGAACCATTCTTTATTGGGAAAACTCACCACACAGAGTACTGTAGTTCCTATTGAAGCAGTAACGATAATAGTATTATATAGCATTTCTAAGGTATATTCATCTAAAGGAAGCCATGTACAAAGTAATCACTGTTGATTTTATGGCATACTTGCTTCTTGCAAATCTTAAATGCAAAGCTTAAGTATTGCAATGTTCTCTGAATTAATGCCAGGATACTTCTGAGACCAAAGTGTTTTGTGAGATGGAAAAAACAACTATGTAAATTTTGCTTATATTCTGCTTATATTTGCTTTATGCTTTTTAAGTATAGTTTTTGGTGGGATCTCTTTGTATTCAAAGGCACACAATATTTTAAGTGGAGGCTGCGAATGGATAATAGTGACATCTACTGTCCAACACCAAAAATCTATTTAAAAAGGACACAGACAAAATCGGTGGGGAATTTTCATTCTGTTTTTCCATGTCCTTGCTCTGCCAATGTGTGATATACGTTCCCTTCATCTCTACTGTCTGTGGTTTTGACATTATAATGAGCAAAGTTCAAGCAAAGTTCATCCAAAAGGAGTGATTTGCCACCTTTGCTGGCTCAACACCAGACATATTATCGTATATCTCCCATTGGACAGCTACTGTGCGGCTTATCAGCGGCCCAGCACAGGCAGTGCAACAGAGTTTGGCTGCGGTGTCTTCACTCCGATCCATCCTCCGTTACTCCCCTTTGCAGCTACGAGGAGGGCAGATTGTGTTGCCTAGGGAACCGTGGAGGAGCAGAGTCCGTGCGTACCAACCATCCTGGAAGTGGCAACTGTGTATCACCCCAAAAAAGGTTTTGTAATGCCAAAACTTTGGTTAGGCCCTAGTTTTCCTCTCAGTTCCTGCTTTCAAACAATTCTTCCACATGTGGTTTGGTGAGAATCTCAGCCTTCTACTACAGAAGGGCATTTCTGGAGTAAAACTTGAAACATGACTTACGAGACAGAAAAAACAGCAATAAAGAGTAAAATAACCCCCTATAGACTCTTCTTGAAAGAGCCGTTTCCCACATATTTCATTCAGATGCTCTACTGAAATTATGCCAGTGTTCAAGACTCTTAAATGCCATTTGTCTGCATATTTGTGCTTGTATATTCACTTTCTCACTTGGATAAAATTATCTAAGATAGAAGAAATAATTAAAAAATTCAGTTTTCCCCCCCTCTCTGAACATTTTCATCAGCTTTATGCTTTTGCATTGATCCCTGGCTCGTGGCCCTTATAACTAAGTGAACCTGGAAAGAGGCTTGGGAATAGAGTAAATCCTAGATTTAACATAACTTTATAGAAGTAGACAAGCTTTGAGAAAGGATCTTAGAAAACATGAGTGGTTAATTGGCTTTCTGGGCCATTTTTGGCATTCTTTGGAGACCAAAGATCTTAGCAAGAATGCGCAGGGCTTGAGTGGTAAAGAAGACCTTTGTATTTCTGCACCCAGATGTTTAGACTTTGGTGACTGCCTCACCTTCACAAGGTATCACTGCTGATTAGAGGCTCCTCCAGAGGCCAAGGCTGCTGATATTTTGCTCTCAGCGTTGCTGCCTGCCCTCTGGTACCCTGGTAATCACCAGCTCCCCATGTTTCTGCCCCTCTGCACATCTTATTTGAGTGCTACACTGTCACCACCCATCCCTGCTTGCTTTTGTTGCTCACATCAAAATAAAGACATGCTGATCCAAATTCTGCAAGACCTTCACAAAAATTATTTTTTTTTCTGGATAACCAACAGTTACTAGTTGGCTCCTTCAGGTTTATTTTTCTCTGTTAGTCCTAGGGACAAGCACACCTCACAGCTGTCATTCAAGGCCTGATATCATGAGTACTGAATGACTTAAACTGCTCATTTCCTTCCTTCTTACAGCATGCGTTGGTGGGATGTGCAGTCCAGCAACCTTCACTCACAATTAATGCTTTATAAAATGTGGGAATGTTCCTACATTCAAAGCTTGATTCACCCCCTGATAGATGATGCACGTGCACGTTTGTGTCTTTTTTCAAATGTGCAAGAAAACTCCCAGATAAATGCAAGCGTGTCAGCACTAAGAGCTTAAGGGGAGGATTGAGTGCTTAATTAATTATGACATTCATCTTAATGTGATCAGTATGCTGAGATTAATGACATTCATTTTTCCCCAAACCGCTGCCTATTATGTTTCTCTTATCTATTAATAGCAATATCTCCCCAAATATCAAGAGCACATTTCCCTTTGCCTTTCAAGGACTGGAAAACACATATCTTGTTTACTGATCAAAACATCTATAGCAGGAAGAAGCTAAGTGATCCTTATTTTACCTACTTAGAAACTTTGGAAGCCCAGGTTAACATCCTGGCAGGTGCGTCGACTCAGATCATAATTCTTTCAAGTCGAAATTAGTTCAACACTACACAACTTGCTCAGTCCCAATCACCTGGGTGACTTCCGAAGAAATGAGGTCCTGCAAACTATGTGCAGACATCAGAGAGACAGTAGAGTGGTGGGCTTGCTTTCTGCATTTGCTGTCTGTCCTTTGCAGAAAAATGACCTTATTTCCCCACTACTCAGTAGACTTTCAGAAAGGACAGAACTGTAAAAGGTAAACACTATAAAAATAATGCATTGCTTGTACATACTATGAATTGGTACATAGCCATGATTTTTTTTTCTTTCCAGCTGCATTTACCATGATTGGCAGTTCCACGCATTTGTCCGACCAGTGCTCACAGTTTGCCATACCATCTTTCTGCCACTTTGTGTTTCCCCTGTGTGATGAGCACTCACGGACTCCGAAGCCGCGAGAGCTGTGCAGGGATGAATGCGAAGTCCTAGAGAACGATCTCTGCCGGCAAGAGTATAACATCGCCAGGTCAAATCCCCTCATTTTGATGCAGCTGCAGTTGCCGAAGTGTGAGGATCTCCCACAACCTAACACAATGGAGGCTGCCAATTGCATAAGGATTGGGATCCCTGTGGAGAGACTCAACCGATGTAAGTCTTGATGCTTCATCATGGGGAGAAAGTGAAGTCTGGGCCTTCAGCACTGGTTGAGACTGAGAGACAATATATGATGAGAGATTCTTTTTGCATAGAAAATACGGCCATATTGGACATTATTAACAGCATAAAAAGTAATACTGATTTAGTTTTGTGTTGTTGCAAGGTTAGGGTGGTGAGGAAGCTAAAAAAATGTTGTTTAGCACTGAAAAGAATTATATCGATGACCTTAGATAATAAAATTATGTGTTCACACACCAATTTTGGCACAGATTTGCTAGAGGCAATAGTGCATTGCAGGCTTCCCTACCCACACACCTTTCCCCAAACTCTGGCTTGAGGTCCTTGACCAGTAAGAGATGATTCATTTACCCATCTTCTTTAGTCTTTATCTTTCTGCATGAGTCACCCCACGCAACTATGTGTGAGTACCGATTAAGTGTCAGTAAACCTTAAATAAACTGCAGAAACTTCACTGAGAATGGTTAGTAAGTAATTACACATTTTAGGATATTTGATGCTCATTCTTTCTATATAGAAATCCATAATAACATTCATCCTGTAAATCAAGCTTTGAGTGTACTTGACCTTTTGACACAGAGAATGGATGAAAACATTCATCTTGTTTCTGTGGGTTTATATTTGCACCCAGCATGAGAAAGGTTGTCAGTTGTTAGCGCCAACACTTTCTCTGCCTGTTTCCCAGGAATTGATCACCACCACCATACCTGGCTCCATGGGAAAGCTGCATGATTAAAAAGATGTTTAAAACTCAAAATGTGTTCAGCTTATTCTGAATATCTGTTTTCTGAACCCCCCATTAGGAGCAGGGGTCATGGAAAACTGCCTGTATGCCAGTGGGACATAGGTGCATTGGAGCTGAAAATAACTGAATTAGTGCATTAGAGCTCAGAAATAACTGAGAAAGTGATGACAGAGCCAGATCAGCCAGGGAAGAGGTAGCAACCCAAAGGAATAAGAATAAAAACAACCAATCTGAAATCTGGCAGATTTGAAAGCATGATTGTCTTTGGTGCTTATAGTCAGCTGTTGCTCCCTCTAGTGGAACAGCTCCAGTTGAGTATCCTTGATTTTTTTAGGAAATGGAAAGCTGTTTTGCGAGTGTTGGATTCCTGAGGGCTGGGGAAGGGGACTCAGGAAAGTGGAGAGTGTAATGTTGCAAATGTGTGGGGAAATGCACAGTTCAGTTCAGGTGCTGCATGTTGCAGACAAGCATGCAAAAGGATGTGAAGAGAGGAAAGAACCAGAGTTCACCAGATACGAGAGAGTGGTGCATATAAAGAAAAGAAAAGCCTGTTTTGTTTTTTGTTGTTGTTGTTGCTGTTCTAGAAGAGAAATGAAGGGAAAATCAGCAAGAGGCATTAAAAACCTCAATGCTAATTTCTCTAGGAAGGGAACATCTCTAATTTAGTCAACCTCACATCTCTAATTTAGTCAAACTTATCTTGTCCTGTGTCTAGAGGGCCAATCTGCATGCTACTTGGTACCCACTTGCATTCAGAGATACCAAATGATTTTATGTGTAGTTGTAGGATGGAGACATTTAAGGGCAGAATTCAAAAACATCCATGAGGAGAGGTATCCACAGAGCTGAAATTTCAAAAAGTACAACTGCTATTGAAATGCCTACATTTAAGTACTTAAATCTTAATGTGCTTCATTTTATGCATGTGATGTATGCACTACAGCTGTTTTGGTTTTCCTACCTCCTGATTATTTTGTGGTTTGTAACGTTTTGTCAAATCCTGTGTTACAGATCACCAGTGCTACAACGGCTCTGGAGCGGATTACAGAGGGATGGTCAGCATCACCAAATCTGGCCACACTTGTCAACTCTGGGACTCACAGAATCCCCACACCCACAATCTAACCAGCGCACAGTTTCCAGAACTGGGCGGTGGGCATGCATATTGCCGAAATCCTGGCAGTCAGATGGACGGGCCCTGGTGTTTTACAAAGAATAAAAACGTACGCATGGAACTGTGTGACATACCTTCTTGTAGTATGTATTCTCTTTCCTTTTCCCCCTCTACAACTGGCCTAAATCCTTTGTGATTTTTAAATGTTCCGTGTTGTTACAAGTGTGCTTCACTTAGCAAGTTGTGCTTTCAAATATTTCACTTGCTGTCATGCAGCATCCTTGTTTTGCGTTGCACACATGCAACATTGGCTTTAGAGCAGAGCTTGTAACTATGAAATATTGTGCTACTTTTTATTATGTATTAAAGGCTGAAGCAGAGATGATAATTCACGATACTGTTGTGGTTTGGTTTCAAACTTGTTAAATTTCATACCTTAGTGTACTTATTGCTTTTACTCTGTACAGTATCTTGCAGGCAGGAAAGATATTCAGATCCCGTAGAGGGAGATATAGCACTTTGCTTGGTAGTAAGAAACCCAAAGCACAGAAACAGAGATGTCATGAAAGATTTTTTTTATCAGAAATGCCTTATGCTATCTGCTTCTGGATCAGTACTGCACTACTGTTAGCAAAAATAAGCAACAGCCTCTCACAGCATGTTGATGCAGTACTGTTTACTTCCCGTACTGGTGCAGACTTCATTCTAGAGCTGTTAGACTCCTAACAGTCTTTAGAGACCACAAAGCAACTTAATACTGTGCTTATTAAGAAGAAAAGCATGTTTCTTGCAGCAACAAATGTACTGTGGAAGCCATACAAGTAGTTTCAGTACAGATTTCCTGGATATCTAAGAGCACCCAGAATTGATATGAAATTTCTGATTTACTTGACTTTTTTTTTACAGCAATAGCATTTGACATATACAATAAATTTCTACATTGCATGCAACATGGTGTAAAGATTACACTGGGATGTGGTTATGGTGAAAACAGCAGTCACAAATAGCACAACCACGGATTGCAGAAGACAACCAATAAACCTTTGGACATCATTGTGCTGTCCTGTAGTCTCTAAACGCTAAGGAAAAAAAAAATTTCCAAAGGTTCCCAAATAGTCCTATTAAATGTAATGATGGCCTTTTTATCTCTGTTGTATTGTAACTTGTGTTAACAAGAGGACTTTAATTCTATTAAGTACACAATGTCCCTGCCAGTGAGAAGTGAGATATCTTTTATTCTGCACAAAGGTAGTATCCATGGAGGTAAATTACAGGGCAAAGTGCTGATGAAATAGTTGAAGATGAGTGAGAAGGCCAGACTGCCAAGTTGTGCTGCAGTTTATGACATTGAGACTTCATATGCTATAAGGAAGAGTATTCAATTACTTTATATCCAATCAACAAGTTAATGCAATGATTCTACAATCTGTATTTTGCACTTGCTACAGCAGGAAACCTCAAAAATAATGTAAGATAAACCATGTACTAGTACAGTCAAAACAGGCTGTATTAAATTTGGGAGTCCTACATTATCTTCATACTGCTTGCTGTTGTGTTCATTCAGATGTCTCTGCAACATTCAAAGGAAAATTACTCTGTGGGGAAAAAAGCATGACTTCTGTTTTCAGGTTGTAGAGGGTTACTTTTTGTTTAAAAACATGTTGTCAGACACCAGACTCTAGTGCTTTTTGTTTTTCTTTATTGTCTAATGCATTACAAATGCTGATTGTAACCAATGAATCTTTCTGTGCCCTACAGGCCCACATGACAACAGCAAAATGGGAATCCTCTACATCCTGGTTCCCAGCATAGCCATCCCTTTGGTTATCGCCTGCCTTTTCTTCTTAGTATGTATGTGCAGGAACAAGCAAAAGGCATCTGCTGCGACACCCCAGCGTCACCAACTAATGGCATCTGCTAGTCAGGACATGGAAATGCCACTCATCAATCAGCACAAACAGGTATTTCTTGCAGAATGTGCTTAGGCCTCAGTTTTTCAGTGTCATGACTTTCAGCGTTCACATTTTTGGTGTTGAAAGTGAGTAATGTTGTCAGGGCCCTACTTTTCATCTCGTGCTAGCCACTACTTGAGCAGAAACACTAGTGCCTAGAAATCGTGGCCTCCAGCTCCCTTGCCTGTGGAGCAAAAACGGGCAAAGCCGCGAAGCGAGAGGCAGCCCCAGCCCCACCAAGCGGGTAGCGCTGAGCCCCTCACCAGAGGTGGCTCTGAGACAGTGTAGGTGGGGCCAGGAGGGAAGGTGGCCCAAGCCCCTGGAGTACAAGAGCAACCCCCAGGGAGCGTTAGTGACTAGTCAGGGCGTGGCGTGGCAGTTGGCACAGGCAGATCTGCTCCCGGCTCAGCAGGAGAGCTCTCCCCACTATCACCTCAGTGAGGAATCAGCCAAAGCCATGGTGTCTACTTGGCAGAAAGGCAGCACCAGGAAGACTGTGGGGACACAGACTAAGATGCTACATGTATATGCAGCAGTCCAGGTCTCTGGATGCAGGGAGTGCCTCAGCCTCTCAGTGTTACTGGGGGGTAGCAGAGACAACATCTGCATTAGGTGTGAACAGGTAGATGAACTGCTTAGCCTGGTGGCATCACTGAAGGAGGAGGTAGAAAGGTTAAAGATCATCAGGGAGTGTGAGAAACAGATAGACTGGTGGAGTCACACCCTCCAGTCATCTCAAGAAGTGCACCGGGGGAACACTCCTAAAACATCTGAGGAACCCCTACCCTCTTGCTGTAGGGCAGAGGGGCGGAATTAAGGAATGAGGAGGAATGGAAACTGCTAAAAGTGGCAGGAGAATTTCCTACCAGCCTGCCTCGCCTCCCCAGGTGTCCATACACATTAGGTATGAGGCCCTGGAACTCGAGGGATAGCCAAATGCGGGCACAGACCAAGGTCCATCTGGGCA
>NW_010580292.1:0-61836 GCF_000705375.1 Tinamus guttatus
CTTTTGTTTCTGTGCCAATGACAAGCTTATTTTAAGGTCAACAGTAGAGTATTTTAGAGAACAGTCATGATGGTGTTTGGGCTTTCCTTTTTTCTGCTGCATCACCTTTGCAAGCTGTATTTATATCTCCCAGATGAGTAGCAATGGATTAATAGCGCTTTTAATTTCAGTTGTTCAAACATGCTGAAGTGTGCGTATTATGTTAGTTTGCATTTGTGAGCCTTGGCTTAAGTGTAAGCTGAACAGACCCATGGGAGAGTCAGCATTTAAGCAAATACTGATCTGAAAAGAGCACCTGAGAGACATCACTCTTGAGAGAGACATCCAAGTAACATTTCTATCCCATGTATATTCACATTGGGTTGGGATAATATATTGATAATATGTCCATCTTCTCCATTTAATAACTGGGGAGGTCAGGAGGGAGAGCAGATAGAGTTCCAGATATTCCTTTATTACTCTTTTCTCTCATTTTCCACATATCTAGGGAATCTGTGAAAGTTATAGACAGTTATAGATGTTTTTATATATTTATGGATATAGATATAGATTTTTTTTCTTTTAATTAAGAGGTAACTCTTACATGGCTTGACTTAAAATATATATGTATATATTTGATTTGCAGGTTTTGATTTTTTTTGGTCAAAATTGGTTTGGTTTAATGTTGTGACAGTCTTACTCAGTTGCCCACTACCTGAGAATTGGGCTTTTCTCATTAACCTTAGTGGTACACTATGAAATTGTTTTAATAAAGAAGATTAAATAGTTTGGCTAGATGGTTATTGTTCATTGATTACCTGTCAACTCTTGTTTTTCACCATGCAATTGTACTAAATACCACAAAGGAGATGTTTATTTCCCCTCTTCCATATTTACAGAAAATGAATTTTATCTATATTACACTTGTTTTATAAGCTTTGTTCTCATTTCATATGAAATATGAATGAGTACATATGAAACGAATGATGAAGTATTCAAGAATTTTGAAGTATTTGTATCATTTTCTTTCTGAACGGAAATGAAGGAAATGAGCTAAAGGCTATTCAGCTACCTAAAAGAAAGAAAATATTTCTGACCTTGATAGACACATTTAGATGGGATTAAATTAAAAAAAAAAAAAAAAAAGCCCTCTCTATAAAATGAAGTGCATAGCAAAGGATAATCACAAGCCTATTGAATGAGCTTTATATCCTACTAAATATTGATTCTTTCATGGTAATGTCTGAGCGTATTGTTGATGGTCTTCTGATCCTATGTTTGTTTGCCAAACCATTTCTATCTCTTAAAACTAAATCCAATGAGAATTGCACAGGTAGATGTAATCCGATGGACAGAAACTCGCTGACAAAGCAGTTCAATAATGGATTACTGGATAAATCTATAATTAAATGCCAGCCTTCAAGAAATATTTCTTCTTGTTTTTATCCTTCATACAATCTGAAAGAGAACCCAGAAATGAGTAACACATAAAACCAAACACATACAGAATTCTGCTGGAATAACCTTATCTGAAGATATACTAAAGACAAAATGACCATTGCTTATATGTCCTAAATATAAAAGTGTGTAAGATTTGAATGGTAAACAAGTATTTTGTCCCACTGATCATGGTTGGATTTAATTGAAGACTTATGAAATCCTTCAATTAAAATGTTTCAGTATATCATTTTTAATGATGTAGTGGTATTTGGCTATTATCACATTATTGACTGAATTGTTATTTATGAAGTTGTTGTCTGCATCACAGGGGAATGTTCAATGCATCGGGCGTGGATACTAATGTCAGGAAAGCAGCAGACATCACAGAGGCCAGGTCAGTTTTGCAATTAGAGTTCTGGCTCTGTATCATATTCTTAGTCCTGCTAAAAATTTCCTATGCAATTTTGATTGTAACACCTAAGCTAGGATTGATTCCTTCAGATTTTAGCAGCCTAAACCTAGTCTACACTACTTCTTTAAGCTCTCTACACTGCAAAGAGAGACTGGTATCTCCGAAAGAGAATACATCTCACCTCATCTAATTTAGATCCTCCATTTACTCACTAGCTAAGAGTTTTTCTGAGCATTCCTTTTAGTCGCAAATTTTGTTGTTGGGGGAGCAAAAATAAAACTCCCCAGAAGAGTTTAGAGGGAGAATAATCAGGACACCTGCCATAGTGCTTCAGAGAAGGGACCACCATTTCACCTTAACTGTTGCTCCACGCAGTTGAGTTGAGAGCCACACCATTTTTTCTTATTCCTTCCCTTCATGCTCTTCTCTTCACAGTCATATAAAGATGAGATCCAGTAGTGTTAAACTGGGCAAATAGAAGAAGAAAAATATGAGGCAATAGTTTCTAACTCATGAGGAAACACTGATGTGCTAGCGATGGAAAAATGTCATGCAAGATCTGGGAACAGATGTCTGCATTCTCCTCTCTAGACATCTACTAGAGTTTTGCTCTCTGTTGCTTGGCTCCTTTCAGCCTTTTCCAGGCACTCCAGCATGTTAAATTTACAATTTAATTTATAAATTTGAAATCTATATGATTTGATGACACAATTTTCTGATATTCATGTTGAAGTAAAGAGAAGTGGTTCAAACCAATGTCATGAAATATAGCACTCCGTACTCAGTCACCATCCAGATCATCAGTGACTGAAAATTGCTACCATCTATAGGCCAAGTGCTACACATTTAGGGTGATTTTAGACCATTTTTCTAATGGACAAATGTCTGCATCTTTAAAAATCCTCTTCATGATTTGCACTAATTGAAATCAATGGTGGGAAGAGTCAAAAATGATCTGAGTTGCAAGACCAGCAGTTCTTATCTCTACAGGTGAATTCACTAGAACTAGAATGAAAAGTGAGTATGGGGTACTTCAGGAGTTCTCCTCTGTGGTGCACTGACTGGATTAATAACAGATTTTAGGCTCCAGTATAAATACATTGAATATTTTTAAAATAATTTCTGTACCTCAGAGGAAAAAAATATTCATATTTCATTCAAATATCAAATCAAGTTTCAGTAAATTCCTGAATCTCTTCATCTCTTCAGGAAGTGCATCTTGCTGAATTATATTTTATGTAATGCATTTTAGTGTGCATTTTCCTCCTGAGGACAAGAAGGATGAAGGAATATTCTCCCTCCATACTTTAGCAGCATGCTCATTCCTCCTGGGACACAAATTTATTCCATGCTAGAGCTTCATACTGTATAGAGTGAGTTGAAGATTTGATATTAGTGTGAATTCATTTACTGGAGACAAGAACAGCTATTATTTTATGAGAAGACAGGGCATTTATGATTTCTTCTTTCAAGCACATTGGCAAGTTTTTGCTTACATAATATTGACAAATTTTATTTATTTATTTATTTTAATTTTCTATTGCTGGCTTATAGTGTTCCCTCTGGCCTTAAAGAATTTTTACAGATTAAAATATATATATATGTATATATTTTTTGCGGTCAGTTTCTTTTATCCGTAACAAAACTTTTTTATTTAAAGGATTTTTTTTTTAATTGCTTTATTAGTTCTGTAATCGAGCCATGTTCTAAGCTTGAGCAGTAAATTTCTGGAATGTAGAAAAGTGAACGTAGTTCTATTAACATGACATTATTCATATATAATAACTAACATATTTTGTATCTTGGACTTCTTATGTCAGGGTAGGAAACAGGGACGAATAGTTCTGTGGTTAGTATTAAAAAGGGTCATCCACTGACAATTCACTTTCTTAGGAAAATGACATTCAACCACCTTCTTCCCTTGATGCTTTGGTACTCAGAGAAGACGAGCAACTTCAAAGAATGTCAAGGAAATAAATCATGTCTGTATATAAATATTTATAGCAACAAATTTATTCTCCAAGACCACTGAAGGACAGTCATATTATCAGGCCAGTTTATTCTGACAATTTTTGACACTAGATGGAGTTTCTGCTGAGAAATATTTGGGCAGAATTAGATAGATTCATTTTAACTAATGCCATCTAAAACAAATATATATTTTTAAATCCTTTATTAATGATGTGATTAAAATGATTTATTAATTGATAAAAAATCATTTAATAATTGTGGATGTGTCTTTATCAACTTATATTTCTGCACATTGCTAAGAGATAGCAAAGTGATTATTGAGTTCTAGTAGGTTTTTATACAAGTTTAATAATTCTATTTAAAGACACATGTCACAAAAAAAAAGAAAAGAAAAATACGAAAAATATGAAATCTACTGGCCAGAGTAACCACCTATGGTCTCTTAATAGTCCATTGGCTGTATCCTTTAATCAGTCATTTATAATTATTGTTCACTGATTGTTTTCTCACAGATATAAATCCAAAAAAACATATGTGTGAACCTGGGAAGAGAGTGAATGTCAGTATTCATTCTTTTGATACTCAATGTTGATTTTGGTCGTCAGAGCTTTAAATAATTTGAGCCATATCTACCCCAGAGATTAACTCTCCTTTTGTGTTTTTTGATAGCAAGACAGATCAAGGTTTGATTCCTACACTTCATGACTTGCCCGAAGTTGGGTTGCCTTTATATTCCAAAGTAATCATTCATAACCGACAGCTGTATTTTGGTTAATTACAAAATAAGAAAAGAATACTGTTAGAATGATCTATGGTTTTGATTGAACAATGTACTCTGAACATGTGAGGAAAGTTAACCTTGACTTAAACTTGAATAAGATGCAACCTTTTATTCCAATGTATTATAAGCAGGGTTAACCTATTAAAAACAGTGACCAGTTGGCTTTCACTATGGTGGTATCAGTCAAGTTTATGATAGTAAAATTCAAAAACAGCCTATTACAAAAACTAATAAGACAGAATTTAGGAAATGAAAATCTAAGGAATGAACATGGAAGTTGTTCAGAGAAGATATGAAACCCTTACATGTCTTAAAACAATTGTATATGAATGAACTGAAAGGAAACACAAAGGGATGAAATAGCAAAATTATATAGGCAAGAGTGAGAAACTACATAACCGAGTCTAATACTAGAAAGTCAGGACAAATGGTGCTGACATAAAGGAATGTGCGTAAGATCTGAACCGCAAAGAATAAAGGACAATTAAGAAGTCCAAGAGAAAAAAATGAAGAAATACATCAGAAAATAAAGACAAATAAGTTGTTCTGACAGCCCAGAAGTACCTCACAATGAGACAGTATCTTCTGGTCCTCCAGGGTATAGAGCAGTCAGTCAAAAAGCAGAAGATTACAGGGAAGATAAATGATTCCTCTGTAGCTGTCTTCAACACAGTGGGTGCTGGAAAGATATCTACATCACAGCTACACTTTACAGTTATTTTGATACAGAGGTATTTGAAAAAGGTGAAGCAAAGCAAGAACTGCCCTGGTAAGGTGATTCTTCGGGGCTGCAATAAAAATGCAGCATTATAGCATGTTGTATTACAATCATCTTTAATCCCGCTCATCGCTGTCACAGCACATTGCTTTTGAGATTTTACTGTGCTTATTTGGATAACTGCATCTTGAACGTTTCTCTTTAGATTGGAAAAAAAAACTGCAGGAGAAATCATGTGATAGTTCACTCGTTGTCTACACACATAGGCCAACACAGTGAAAATTGTGGGTTAGATGAGTGGACGGTGAGGTGGATTAAGAACTGTCTGGGTGGCAGAGCGCAAAGGGTGGTGATCAGCAGTGCAGAGTCTAGTTGGAGGCCTGTAGTTAATGGTGTCCCCCAGGGGTCAGTCCTCGGTCCAGTCCTGTTCAATTTATTCATCAATGACATGGATGAGGACACAGAGTGCTCCCTCAGCAAGTTTGCTGATGATACCAAACTGGGAGGAGTAGCTGATAACCCAGGGGGCTGCGCTGCCATCCAGAGGGACCTGGACACACTGGACATCTGGGCAGTGAAAAACCTCATACAATTCAACAAGGCCAAGTGCAAGGTTCTGCACCTGGGGAGGAATAACCTCACACACCAGTACAGGCTGCAGACTGAGAGGGGATCTAAGTCTGAGAGGGGATCTAATCAGTGCATATAAATACCTCAAGGGAGGAAGTAAAGAGGATAGTGTTGGCCTCTTTTCAGTGGTGGCCACCGACAGAACTAGGGGAAACGGCCACAAACTGAAGCACCAAAAGTTCCACAGGAACTTAAGGAAAAATTTCTTGACAGTGAGGTGACAGAACCCTGGAACAAGTTGCCAAGAGAGGTTATGGAGTCTCCTTCTCTGGAAATCTTCAAAACCCGCTTGGATGCAGTCCTGTGCCACACACTCTAGGTGACTCTACGAATGCAGGGGGATTGGACTAGATGATCTCTAAAGGTTCCTTCCAACCTTAAGGATCCTATGATTCTATGAAAATAAGAGAGATTATACATTGTCCTTACTGAATTCTTGGTTTCTCCAATTTCCCAAGTCCCTCATGCATGTCCCTCATGCACATAGCTGAACCATCCACTTTAGGACGCTGTTCTAGGCTCCCTCAAAAGTCAACAGTGAGAGAGATGGAGACAACATTCAACTCATTTATCTCCCTAACCTCCTGCTGCATGTGTTTTACTCAGTAGCTTCCAGTTTAAATCCTCTTCAAAATCAGCGTTAACTTTTTCTTTCACTTCAATTTCTTGAAGTGAAGTCTTCATGAAGTCTTCATGAAAAGTGATATTTTATTTTAAGCAATGATCTTCAGAAATTGCAGAAGGTGCATGATGTAAGTTTTACATCATTTTACATCATTTTACAATGATAATTTACATCATTTACAATGATGATGTAAAATGATGTAAAATTTGCTATTTCTTATTAGGTTACAGACCTTTACAACTCTGTCCCTTTTATAACTGTAGTAAAACTAAATATAATGAGTTTTTCAGGCTTTATTTGTTTTGTTTTAATGCGAGGAAAGCAGTCACTATTACATGGACAAATAACAAATTTCTTTTTTGTTGTTGTTGTTTGTTTTTTAAATGATTCCATTAAAGTTAATTGCCTGTATGTATAATTTTATTAACTGCTTGTGTTGATATTTACCTTACTGAATGGTGAATTTAATTAAAACACAGTAAAACCACTACAACTTTACTAGGCCATGATAGCAAGTTTATTGATTCCCCAAATCTAGAGAAAAATGGCAGTCAGGTTTGAGCTGTCTCCTTGTATCCATCTCTCATTTCAGTCGCCTTCAACTCTGTGTTTATGCAGATGTCTTTCAGGGCTCTTATATTCTCAATCATTTTAATTAGCATTTGACCATATCTCTAAGCCACAGTCCAAGTTGCTAGGAGTAAGTAGGGACCTCACATGCTGGTGAAGGAATTTTAGATGTCTTCATCAACAGTTTTTTGTCTCCTGTGGAGTGAGACACCTGCTATCCTTTCGCATGGACATAATTGGGTCAAATTTCTTGGCTAGTGAGGCTGAGAGACAGGTAGTGTTTTAGCATTAGCTTTCTGGCTCTTTACCATCTTCATGTCTTGACTTTACAAGCAATCAGAAGTACCGGAGATCAGAGCTTGCTCTTAGCAACATCTCTCAATCCAGGCACACCTGCTTGATGCACAAGACAAAATGTGCATATTCATTTGATATAAGTCAAGGGAACAATTGTAGAGCACTGTCTGGATCTGGCCAAGAAGCAACTGCTTTATTATTGCAGCATGTGTTGGATCTTTATTTTCTAAACATCATGCTGAGAGAAGTGCAATAAAACCCTTTCTGCAATCGTTTCTCTCTCCATGGCGCTAAGGGTTCTCTGTTCCATCCTGCTCCAAATAACACATGTGAAGCCTTGCCTTTTGTTTTTAAGTTAGGACAGCTCCACAGGGCACATATTAACACACATTAATGAATGGATTATGGGCTTGTCAGAGCTTCCGGTGATGAATTTAGAGGCCATTAAAGAACAGGCATTGATTGCACTGGAGACTGTAGCTCTCTGTTTAATCCCTAGCAGGTGGGCACTGGTGCAAGCTTCACCATCTTGCATCAGCAGTGAACCTCGAACATGACCTCTCCAGAGGGAGAAGGGTAATTCATTTGCCATGTTTACTTTATCTTCAGCTTCTTTTAGGGGGAGGCTCCTAACTGTGCTGAATTGTTCTAAGTGAAGAGTGGCAGATGTGGGATGTGGCTCATGTTCTTGAAGGATTCCGTAACAGTCGCTGTATGCTTGACCTTCAGACAGTTTAAAGTCAAGTCCCCACGGCTAAGAAATGAGTGTATATTATGAGCTCTGTTAAATTAACTGTAGCTTTCTTGGTGGATTTTTCACTCCCAGGGTATACAATATAACACACTCTTGCATTGTGAATTTAATTTCTGTTAGACAGGAGGGGTGCTCAATTACTACAGGTTTTTTACAAAATAATACATAAAGAGAGAGGTGAAAGCAGATTAGATCAGACAAATTTGATTTTTTTAGGATTTATGCAAACACGATATAGTTTACAATGTCAGTTATAATAGTCTTTTTTTAGATATCGTGCTAGTGGTCAAATTTTAAAAAAACAACGGAGAGAAAGACATAGTGGCCTGTTTACCAAAGGAACAAATCAACTGTCTGTACATTGCTGAAGCTCCAAGATGCAACCCAATATCTTATTTATATCAGATACCTTTGCTAATCACTTGCAGATATGGTGAATTATTTTTGCCTTGAGGTTTGCATGGATAGCTCCCCATCTGGCCTATTCTGATGAAGTGGAGATATGAAGGGAACACTGTTTATTAACCTTTAGATATTCTGAAGGATGTGCTGGAAGATCGTGTATCCTTGCATGATAAAATAATGCTTTATTGTTATCCACTATAAAATCACAATTCAACAAGATGAAATAAAAGTGTGAATAGAAAAATTTCCTCACAAGAGCTAAAAGAGATAACACAGTTACAAAAAGAGAGAGGTGAAAATGATATAGGTGAAGATGTGCAAGAAAAAGTACATTCAAACTACTTTAAACTTATACTAAGTTCAAATCATAATGCTTTTTCTGTCTTTCCCTTGCAGAGCTAATTGCTATTCTTTCATGACAGGGGTTTGCCAATGTTTCATTCCTTATACATACTCATGCCTCACACTACAACCTTTGGAGATAATTCCTCAATTGAAAAGACTTAATCAGACTACACCTCTTTTTGGAGAACATTATTGAACATTAGCTGTCTTTGAAGTCTTCTAGGAGGTCCAGGCAGATTTAGTCTTTGTTCTAAAAACTTTTTTCTTTTCCTCATTACCCAGAAGATAGGCTCTTTGAACTTCTTAATTAAAACAATACGAAGCAAAAAAAAACTTTCACTTTTTTAGAGTTTAAACTTTTGCATTGTTAGGGAAGATGCTATTGTATTTGATTGCTTTGTAATTCAGCAAGGTCTGAAATTCTTGTCTCACTTTTTGCCTTTTTGGAGATTTATTGTTGTATTTTAATGCGAACTGTCTTTTGCAATGGACTTCAACTGTACTTCTGTGTGCAACCACAGACAATATAAACACCTAAATAGAACACATTTGTCTGTGCAAGCACAGACAATATAAATACCTAGATAGAATACGTTTGGGTAGTTGATCTAGGTAATTTTTATATATTTTTTCTTAGGAAAAAAGATGAACCAAGCAAAATTCTAAAGATGTAGGGAGTAATGAATTGTTTATTTGGGATTTACTTTGATCTATTTATGACAAGAAATCAAGCTGTAGTGGGGAACTGTAGTGTAATGAAATATTTAAGTAGCAGCCCAAAATATAGGCCTCCCTTTCCCTGTTTTTTCCCCTTCACACTTTAATTAAAACTCCAGTAGTTTTAGTTATTTAAATGATATTCCCTCTTCTCTGTAAGACTATTCTCTCTATTTGTTCTCCTTTGTCTCTGTTTTTTCCTGACTGAGCTTGTAGCTCAATTTAGATTCAATTCTTCCAATAACATCAGCATAGGAGCTGCAAATGAATGTTCTTTAGCATCCACCAGATAAATATCATGTGGAATTTTCACCCTGGACGGTGGATACTAGCTTTAGCTTGAATGGTCTTGGTTGTTCTTCAACAATAGCTTGTTCAGCTATTTTTATAGGACATTTCATGCCGTTTGTCATTAAACCACAACACAACAGGTAGTATGATGAGAACAATAGAAAGTTCCTGTCCACCGGGACTTTTGCTTTTCAGATGCTTCAGTGTTCTGATGTTTCTCATATTCTTGTGTTTTTTTAACACCAGATCTAAGACATGACTTCAGTTCACTTCAAAGAATGTTAAGATTATAGCTCAACTTATCCAAATGCTGCTCTCAAAGCTCTAAAATGGAGGCAGATTAAGTTTGCCTTTTCTCTAGTTTCCAATCCTTCCTTTGGCACTCAACTTGTTGATTTCATCACTTTTAATTTTTTAAGAACATGTTGTGCTTATTTTGTATGTCCCAGAGTTTGTATGTCCCAGGCTGTAATCTCCTGCTAGAAAGCACCACCCTTAGCACCTGCCCGAATTTATTAGACTATATAAGAGATTCCTCACAGTGGAGACATTCAAAATGTGCAATTTTAGTTGGTGTGATTAGGTGTGAGATACATGTCACAGCGGGGCTACCTACACAAGGTGACTGTCAAAGGGAGCACCTGCAGAACAGCGATTTTCTGCGGGTGGAGGTACTTGAACCAAGCAAGGAAGCTCCGCTGCTCCACCTCGTGGAAGGAACTAAGCACATCAGCAGCCACTCATGAAGCAGGTGCAACATCTCTAGCCTGTAGTAACCACGCTGAGCGAAGGGACGGAACACCCGTCTCCTCGTCTTTTGAAGGCAAAAATTCAAAAAGGTGAAAAGAGTGACACGAAGCAGGCAATAGTCTCTGAAGACGACTGTTCCTTTATGCATGAGTTCCAAGTTTTCCGTACGTCCACTTTTGCATTCCGCAAGAAATGAAATTCCAGCAAGTGTTGCAGGAACAAAAACAGACCAATCACCTGTGCTAGCCCCTAGTTAACGTGCAGTAGATGAGAGTTCTTGCCGCGTAGCCCTCTTAGTCAGTATTCACTCTGACCCTGTGTAATCCAACGCGCTAAACCCTCACCCACTCCTTTGGAATCTATTAAAACTGCATTTACTTAAAGCAATCACAGTTAAGCCAATTTTCATTTCCTTAATAGAGTCTCAATGAGCTGTCTTTGTTATATTGTTTCCCTTCTATTTATTTCTAAACCTTCAAGTCTCTTTGATCACACCCTAGAAGTAGGTTCTTTGGGACTGGGAGCTTTGTGTGATTGATTGACAATGACATAGATCACCAAGCACTCTTTTGTGATGTTTGTGTCAATGACAATGTCAGTAGAGTAAAATCTTTGTTTCATTGGTGCTGGCCTTCATAGCATCTGAAAGACTGAAAAAGCTCAAAATCTCCTTCAAAGTGCCCAACCAAACATATTTCATGTAGTTTCTCCTATTAGTGTTGGCTAACAAGTGTGAAATAATGTTTGTTTTTCTTATTTGGGTTAATAAGAGAGAAAATTTACTTCATATAAAATTAGAAGAAAGACTTAGTGTGATATTTAGCTTTAATTACTAAGAGATTATGACTTTGTTATTCTAGAACAGTCTTGCAATCTATACACATAAACAAATACATACAGACAGATATAAATGCTTTCCTTTTGAAATAGTTCTTCTTTCTCTATCCCTTTCTAACGCATTATTTACTTCTTTGTGAAGATACACATTTAAATTTATTCAATTTCATGATAACTTTAAAGGGAATTTGTGCAAAATCTTCAGGATTTTCTTATCTAGAAACAGCCAAATCATATAAGATAATGTGAAAATTTGATCTATTTTATACTCACAAATCATTCAGAAGGCATTTTTGATTCCTGCAAATATTCTAGGTAATCACCTCTGTTCTCTTGAGGAGTGGTAGTGTAGGGTCCTCAAAATGTATTATTGAAAGGGGAAATCTACTGAACATCCTCTATTACCCTAGTCTAGGAGGAATTCCATGAAAGTCAAACATGAATATTTTACTGGACAAGGGAATGCCAATTTGATTCGTTGTAACTTATTTATGAATTAAATTTCCAGGGCTTTTTAAGACAAATGTAGGCTTTTTGGGTCATACTCTGCTTTTATTACACCAATATGCAGGATAACCAGATTGTCTTCAGTGAGACCATGCACACATATGAATTAAATAGCTACACATGTTTACAAATTTGGGACTGAATTCCTTCTCTTCCTTCTCCTTCAAGCTGTGAAGGCATTTTCCCTTCAGGTCTCAGATGCTGGACAGAGATTTAACTGCCCCCATTTAAAATATGGGAGAATAAAGCCCTCAAAGAGTTTGAATTTATCCCTGATCTGCAAAAATCTTTGTCTTGACTGCTGCACAAATAGAACTATTGTGCGCTTTCAATATTTACGTATAACAAGGTTTATCCAAGAGTTTTCTCCAGTCAAGAAGCTGTCAACAGTTTTCTGACTTGCAGGGGGGCACAGTGTGAAATTCAAGAGAGCCCATGGTGTCTAGAAAGAAAGATTTAGAACTGCTTATTGCAACACATTAGAAGAAAAAAAAAAAAGAAAAAAAAAGAGAAATACTCTAAATTTCTTACTTATTTTGTAGTCCTTGATTTAGCAGTGATGTTTTAAGGAGGAGGAATTGTCTAATTCTTAGATGTTAGAGAATGATTTATTAGGTGTCCAAAAGCAAACCTGTGAGCCACAAGATATAAAGAAAACAGGCCTCAAATGGTCAGTCCAGATTTCCTGCTAAGGTAAAGACTGTTATATTCATTAGGGAATCTAACAAAGAACAACATTACAAATATCAAAACCACATCTGATCTTAAAGCTGTAGAGTTTAAGAAATTTCAAGATGGGTGATTTGTTTAACATTTGCTTTACCTGCATGACATTGCATAATCTCACTGTCACATTCCTGAATGATAACTCTAGAGATCAAACTGACCACTCCGCCTCACACTGGCTTTCCCATTCACTGCTAATTATGATGTTTGCCTTTGTGGGGCTTTTATGTGCTTGGCATTCAAATGCCTTTTCCACTTGTGGCCTCAGCTGGTGTTTTCCTACTTCAGCAAGAAGGTATGAAGCAGGACTGTTTTTGTTTCCATGTTTCTTTTTCACCTGCCTACCAGAGGCTGACAGAGTTTTGTCAGAAACACCAGGGGCATTCCCACGAGGGCAGTGGACAAACATTGAAACACAGTCATATCCCTTGCCTACCTTGCAGGCATGCTGTGAGATGATTAGATAATGTCTGAAAAGTGCTTCAGGAGTCTTAAATGAAAAGCAGCATGAATGTGAGAAATGACTAAAAATAAATTTAGAATGTTAAATATATGTAGGTGTGTGTACACGTGTGTGTGCATCTGTGCATGTTCGTATGCTGTCTGTGCATGTTTGTATTCCCTTCAGTATTTAGAAAAACTGTATTTAGGAATACCCATCTGCTATATATTGATATCATCCAGGGGGCATCTTGACACTTTTCAGACAATACCTATGAGATTCACTCTGTCTCATAGAGTCGGGAATGCACTCTGCATTTGTCCAAAGAGAGCTAGTGCAGGACATTTGCACTGAAGAGAGAGAGAGAGGTCTTCACCACATTGGCCATGAAAACTTCATAAAAGTAGACTGTTGTAGTAAACTGAAATATTCACTGAAGGAAAATATGGTCACATCCTTACCATTACTTCTTTTAATCTAGAACACTGGAACAAAAATCTTCCTCTTAATTGTTTTCATTCCTTTTAATTAAAACTCTCAGTTGCCCAGTGATTAAATTGTTATGTACCTTAGTAGCAGACTTGGTAGCAGACAGATTCATGCATCTGTGTAGAACTAATGAAGTTCATTGCCTTCTAAAAATAAAGTTTTCTGTTTGTTTGCTTGCTTTTTTACTTTTTTTTTTTTTCTTTAGTTAAGGCTCAAGTGATGGGAGGTTTTCCTAGGTGTTTTCTGTTCTTCATATGTGTGACTGCACACAATCTCCTTTCTAGTATTTGTAAGTTCCCCCCGCAGTTTTCTGAGAAGTCGGAAAAAAAACTTCTGGATTGAAAAATCCAGACATAATGCAGTTAGGAGAGATGACACTCAGCTAACGAATGAACCCCCCACCAAGATCGTCGTGGGTTGTTTCCCTGTTGAAAACTTTTCTTCGAGAGATATAAGAATGCATTTGCAATTCATTTGTGGTCAGTAAAGATTGTGTAGCGTGTTTCAGCCGTGCAGCATTTCTCATCCTCTCAGGGTCAGTTGCATTCAGTAACAGATGTTGCTGTGTTTCCTTTGCATCTACTTTGGAAAGTACTCAAGCCCCCTTTGGGATAAAAGGCACTTTATAAATGTAAGCTTATTGTTGTTTCTTTATGGGTATCTTGGACAGTGCACTGCTGTTACCCATTGAACTTGGCCCTGGTAATAAAGTTGTTAATAACACACTATCAGTTACCTTTAAGAAACTGAAGCAGTATTTATTGGGATAGCATCGATGTTTATCATTCTTGGTTCAATAAGACACATTACTTGCTTAGTATTTCTCAAGACGAAATGGGGTAATTCTGCATGTGCCAGTGCCATCAGCTTTTGAGTTGATGTCAGTGGAAATACTGAGTTTTCTACATTTTAAATGTAGAACTATGTTTAGGGTTGTTATATAGGTATCATTTGTGCTTAGTGTTGTTGCATATACATCATTTTCACATTAACTCTTAATCCTGAGAAAACATTACGCCTTTCCATCAATAAACAATGCTGGAGCGAGGGGTAAAAAGAGCCCATTTCACCAGTCGCTGTTAATTGCATGTTAATGTTGAAGCTTGTGGCACTTAGTCCCAAATCTGTGCGCTTTGGCACTTTGTCAGCTACTTGGAGAGCTGAAGAATGGAGAACCAGCTTCCTCAGAAAGCTACGGCCCTTTGCTCTCAGCAATCTGTTCTGAAACACTGCAGTGAAAGATTTATGCCTGTTTTGCTGATCAAATAATGCATAGGTCTGTTTACCCAGATTGCAGCATGGTAGTAGAGAGAGAGAAAGAGATCTACAACAGAAACAGGTATTGTCTGACTACATTCCTCTGGTTTACCAAAGTATATAGAAACTTTTAACTGAGTTTATCAATTTTTTTCACATAATGTCCATTTAACCTCTATATTGTTATCATGACAAACTTAGCACAGATCAGGATATCAGTGCTCTAGGTATTTTATAAAGGTACACACACAAAAGCAGTCCTGCTATAGGATGGCCCCTGCCCTTTCGATCTAAAACAAAAGGCAGCAGACAGAAGGGAAAAGTTTACGGGTTATGTGTTTTAATCAGAATGATAGTCAGAGATTGGAGCAGATAATAGATACTACAGATGTTTTTGGAGTCACCATGGTAAAAAGAAATTTTAAAAGAAAATTTTAAAAGGGAAAAATTACATAGGCTTGCCTATTGTTAAAAGTAACATATAAAAATGGCACAAAAGGAAGCAAGAGAAAGTGCTTCTGAAAATTTAACACAAACACAGAAGAATAAAGTATCAGGAACCAATCAAAGCCAGTTGGCAAATTCCCGATATACAATGAAATCACCATTTGTCCTGGTTTTCATGATTTCTTCATAAGACACACAACCTTTTTATGCTTTCCCTTCCAGTTAAACAATGATGCAAAAATCTTAACATCTTTATTGACATAAAATTTTTCTGTCTAGGAAAGCTTGCACTAATGACAGTTCAGTCCAGATGTTTGGGGTGCTTAGATGCTTTAGCTTTTTGAGGATGGACACTTTAGAGATTCATGGGAAAAAAAGCAAGCAAATATTTAGAATACTATTTGAAATAGTGTATGTAAATGAGAAAAGGTTGAAAAAGATTGGTGTCAAAAAATCACAGCCTTCTTTTGGATAATTGTACTTATAAGTTCCATCTGTGATCTCTGTAGTTAGTATTTACAGTTTAACTGAATTAAAATTCAGTCTATCCTGGTCAGGTAAATTGTCATTGTATCACATTTACAGAAAATCAGGATAACAAAACAAAGTTACATTGAGTGTTCTGTTCTCCTGTGCTTCGTTTTAACATTGTTCCACCTAATATCCATTGTCAAATATTTTCTACTGGAAATGTTATGCCTTCAAAAGCATCTACCCAACAAAAAACAGGCTGCCTGAGTAGGAAGCTACATCATTATTCAGACATTACTATATGTCAGCATAGAAGACTAAATAAAATGTAATGTGAGTGAAAAGATGTGAGTTTAATGCAGTATGTATTTGCTCTGTTTTCTCTTCTCTATAATATATCATTTGTTAATATATTTGTCATAAATCTGTGGAAAATACCAGTCTTTCTTATTTGATTTTATAAGCCAAGATGGGACTCTTTGGAAATAGGCTTCCGACAAGCCTATTCGTTATGTCATTTTGAATAAGGGCCATTGTAACTGATGTCACTTCCTCTAATTTATCCCTTTATAGGTCTAAAATATCTTAAGACTGATGTCATGGGGAAATGTTTATATAAAAGCATATAAAACTCGTCATTTAGTTTTTATAAAACAGGAGCAAGTCAGCTTCCTGCAGTCTGGCTTTTTAATTTAAGCAGTCCTAAAACATTCAAGGTTTGTAACTTACACAGTGCCATCAGGAAAGATCATCTCCCTGGTCAAAAATGTCATCTGTCATGTAGCACTGTTTAGGAGAAACCCAGACAAAGAATTACGGAGTGAGACGTGTTTATGACTTCAGGTAGCTTTGCAAACTGCAATCTAAGAGTCTTTCTTGAAATTCATCACTTCTCCAGCAGCTTGTCATTTTACTTCCCATGTAATTAATGTCTGGAACAAAATTAAAAGAAAGAAAAAAGTTAAACAGAACTAAAAATAAATACATTACTTGAGGATTTGGATTGCCATGGTCTCATTTCTTTCTCCAGCATGAAAGAAATAATGGTTCTTTCTTGTTGCAGCCTGCTAAGAGACTTTCATGAAAAAAAAAAAAAAAAAAGGTTTAATATCTCTTTTTCTCCTAAGACTGAAGAGGAATCCACAAATTAAATGTTTTAGAAAGAAATGACAGTTGATATCACTTAAATAAAAAAGTCATTCTTAGCACTGAAAGTTGATTCTACCAAGAGACTACCTTGTTCTTTTGTTCTGAAATAGGTACAATGAGGATATGTCATACATCATGCCCCTGTAGTATGCTGGAAATTAAAGAAAATAAAGAATATTTCATACCTCACTGGTGTTCAGACTTAGACTGGTAGAGAAAAATGGTGCCAGTTCGATAGTAGACTCTGGTTAAACCATCTGCTATAAGAAGCAATGGTAACTGTAGCACAGTAATGGCTCATCTCATAGAGAAACGGATATAGGACAGGTAGAAAAAGAAAGAATGACAACAATACTTCATATTGGCTTCATCATGATTCAAATACAGGAAGAGGAACAGAGATATTATATGTTTTACAGGATATAACTGACTTATTTCAAGCTCCTGATGCTTTTCTTCCTCCTCTTTTTATATCTTTTATTTCCTGTTCCATTAAATTGGAGAAGGTTTTTTGGGTCGTCTGCAACACATTGGATTACAGAGTGTGATAGTTACTAGTAGCTGAAAGCGGGCGTGCGAAGCGGAGAGGGAGGAATGCAATCCATCAGCAAGTAACACAGATGACATAATTGGTAAGAGAAAATGTCATTGATACTTTCTCATCTGAGGAAATATTCTCCATTTGTGCTATGATGCAATTAATTAGAGCCTAGAGAAATGAAATTACACTACAAAATCTTTCTACCCCTTGAAATCAAATAAAATACTTCTCATTAGGAGTCTATCTTATTTAAGAGCCCTGTGTCTACAATGTATTTTCAGATGTTTCTCATTAAACATGTATGCAAAGCTTCACTTGAATGAGGACAGGATGGTAGAAGAAGAGGAATAAGAAAGCTGGAGGAACAGGAAAAATCAGAGTTAATACACGATAAATCAGATTATGGAATTATTTTTTAGTATTGTAGTTATGGGAAGATAATAGTCAAATTATTCAGTGGGAACCTCTGTTAGAAAGACAAATAACTAGCTCTTTTTTTTTTCCCATTTAGCCCTGACATTCAGATGAGAAAGAACTGTAGATGCAAACAGCATTCTAGAAGCAGCTGAATTTTTCATGTGATGTGATTTTGCAGATCAATTTCCAGATGCTGTTGGCATCTGTATGTTATGAGATTTCTTATGCCCATGAACAGCCTGTCAGTTGAACTACAACTGCCATTTAAATGAATTTTGAGCTGGCAACCTAGGATTCTCATTTATATGTGTCATAACAAAACACACAAACTGATCATGGAAATGACAGTGTAATATAATTTCTTAGCTGAGAACACTGAAGATAGGTGAGCTTTATTCCACCCTCTAAAGCTCCACTGGGCTATTGCTGATCCAGCTGTTTGTCTCCTGTTTTCCCCCGCTAGAGATGCATTAATTGACAGCAGAATCAAATTTGGTCCAACCGAGCACAAATTTTGCTACAGGAATCAAATAAGGAATCAAATGAGACCCACAATTTTATACTGCAAGTAAATAACACTGTCTTTCATTTAAGTGAGTCAGTAACCTATACTGTACCAATGAACTTCATAATTTGCCTTGTTGTACATGAGGCCTCATTACCACAAAAGAACTGAAGTAATATTTAAATGCTACCAAACAGCTCATGGCAGGAAGTCAAATGCAAGACACAGTTCTGGGCAGCAGAAAATGTTTCCCACACAGCAATATGACAAAGTCAACAGAAAAATAATAGGAATGTGGTTTGCCATAATATATTTCTATTTGTATAGAAGAATAACCAACAAGCATCTCAATATGAAAAAAAAGGCTTTTAAAAGGATATTTTCTATTTGGCTGGGGATGTAAAGAGATTTCCTTTGTTTGCTACTCCTCATAGCATAATTTCTGATGCTGAAGCAGTAATCATTTATTAAAAACACATCAAATTTGGGGGGTAAAGTGTCAAAAGGGTCTCACAGAATCAGGCTTCTTGCAGCAATGAGTTTGCATTTTACTGTACATTGATTCTGTCAAATATCAGTGTTGTCAAAAGACACCATGATTTCTGGACAAAGCTGACTTAGAAGGGATATTGCCTGGAAAGAAGTGAGACCTTTGGACAAAACTATATACTACCTTAGTGGCGATCATAAGTATATTGCATATTTTTGCCCTGTGATTTTACAAATTATATTTCAATATCTATGTTTGAAGGCTAATCACTATGTGTAATAATTAGAGAGAGGTGTGCTTCTAAACATGGGCACTTGTAATTAATCTTTGAAGTAATAAACAAACCTAGACATTAAAATTGAACTGCCTTCAGTAAACTGGAACTCTTAAGTTATAGAATATTAAATTTAATACTCATTTGAGAAAGTCTTTATTGAGTAATTAGAAATTTTACATTCTGTGTTTAACTTGAGACTTTATTGAGGAGTTTTCAAATTACTTGCTATGTTGAGTAAAGTTGTACAATAGTAGAATATAATGTAAAAGAAAACAAAGAATACAAGAGATTCTACATACAAGAAATAAAAAGACTTATTTAACTTTATGTTATTTTTTTTTTAGTGCTTTCCCTTATCTGGCTACTTTTAAGCAACACAGGTTTGATATAACAACATACCACAAAAAAAATGTAGTGTGAGTCTCCAATGCAGTAATATGTATTTATTTTTCTGCTGTTGACAGAAACAGAATGATCCTGAGGTAGCAAACTTTGTCACCAGGTTAAAATTAGTTAAAATTTAACTACTTACTTAGTTAAATTTAAGTTAATTTTTTTCTTATGTCTGCTCATACAAGTCAATATTTCAATAGAATAGGGGGATGGAATAGGAGAACACAGAGAAAGAGCTTAATACAGTGAAAAGTTGGAGTGGGAATATATTTAAAACAGCCTGCAAGGATGAACAAAATAAATAAAGTGATAAAGCAGTTAACATCTTTTTAATGATTAAAAAAAATACAATCAGATCTGAATATCTTAATTTTTTACTATATATCTCTTTCATTTTATAACTTCCTAACTCCATATTCCTTGAGCACCTTCTTTATTGCTTCCCATTGTAGCAAACATATCTTCCTGCCAACACTGTGAAGTATGTTTTCACTTTATCAGTGGAAACATCGCCTATTAAGAAATCTGTGGGACTAAGATTTAAGAAATAGACAGGTTATTTCTATGTCGTGGTGTTTTTCAACAATCTTTTAAAGATAAGACTCTTGAAAATATTTCATATGTAACCACATATTTGTTTTTTTCCAATCTGGACTAAGTTCCTTGGGCAGAGTGGTCTGTTAAACTAAGTTGAACAGCAAACTGAAGAAAACAGGCTAACCACTAGTTTATTTGCTATGACAGGTTGGATAAGAGACTCTGAAAATGAAATTCATTTTCCTCACTAAAGAAGAGTGTCATTAGTGTCTAAAAAGCAGTTAATCACACAACATTTGATGGTTATCACCATTTATCTGCATACAGTCTAGCAAAAGCAAATTCATTCCTCAAGTAGAAATCAAATTTTACAAAACAGGTTAATTCCCATGGCATTTGGAGAGGTGTCCTGTGAGCTTTAGAAGAAATTTCACTAAAATAATTTAAGTAAATTGCAAATGAGTTCCCACATCTGGCTTGAACTCATCTATCATTCATTGTAATATGAATAAATGAAGACATTCATCACAAAGCACGCAACAGAAATTGTGTTCTCCTATTGATATAATTAAATACTCATAGAGGGCTAAATGCATAATAGCTTCCAGACCTTTTATTTCTTGCCAGATTTCAATGGCTCTATCCTCATATGTTCCTAGTCAGAATCATTGTGAACCCTCTCCAGTTTCTAAACATTTATTGCTGGTGCAGTAATAATAAACATCTTGCATTTATAAAATGTAATGTTGCCTAGAATTTTTCATTTTTCAAGAATGTAGATCACACTGTCTAATGGCTCTCATATGTCCAGCATGCCCATGAACAATTTGTCTTCTGAGTGGAGTGTTAATCTGACACCTCAAGGACAGAGCTCATTTCAAGAAGACTCAGAGAAAAGCTGGAACACTTCTTGTGTTGCAATAACTACTGAAAGTCCAAGTAAACTTATGCTGAGATTACTCAAAACTCTGGGTTACATTATTTCTGCTTTCAATGTTTCATTCAAATGTGAGTTATTAAATAAGTCAGGGGACTTTTTTTTCCTCTTTTTTTGGTGTGCCAAAATAATTAAGAGGATTTTATGCATAATAATGAGTTATTATAGTTCTGAACTGGGTTTAGATAAGAGGCATGGAAAAGACTCGCTGATTTTCTTATATACTTGGAGAGGCAAACAGCGATAACTGCAATTCGAACCTATTAACACCCAACCAAGGCTCTCTTCTAGGTAAAGGTGAAAATCAAAAATTTTTCCTTCAAGATCTTGACTTTCTTAAAGAGTGAGGGTTGAGAATGCAAATAAATGAAGTTCCCATCTCGCTTCTGTTGTCTTTCATGAAATGCATTCCATTGATTTCTGCAGGAACTGCATCAATCTGTCTGAAGGCCTCTTTAGCTCTGTACAGAGATGTCTACTGACGTTATTGAACTTTGGATCAAATAATTCTACTCTTAAAACTACTATTTAGTTTATAATGATGACAAGGTGAAGTATAGGAGATGCTTCCTTTTCTAGATGAAAGTTAGAAGTTAAATTGAGATGCAATGTCATTTGAAATAAATTAAATAGACAATTCTGCTTTGGGAACACTCTTATATGACTGTTATATAAATTGAAAGAAAGGAAAAATCCATGTGATATGTCATGCCTGTATCATCCAGAACTTGCTTTGGCTTTGAATTCAGAAAGTCTAGCTTCTGGCAAGAGAAAATGTGGATGTTAGTTATAAGCATTAACTCTTTTAAATTTAATAACTCTTTGAACAGAGAATATTATCTTTCTAGTACACAGCTTTATTCTTAACTTTATTATTAACTTGAACTACTTTTTAATTTTTTCCTAGACATCAGGGCCACAGGACCATCACTCATATAATAAGAAAGAGATGGATGGAGCGTTATTAGCGAAAGCTGTGTTTTTATGAGGTGGTTAGTGACCCAATTAATATTTTAGATATTGGGATCTAGTTGTGCAGTAAGCAAAGGAAGTTTTCTTCACCTTCTCCAGAACATGTATTAAATCTTTAACAACAGAATCCTCATATCAAATTTCTAAAATTTGCCAATGAGTCAATGAGACTTAAATTTTTAAAAACTTAAATCCATGTTGAGAATGAGTAGAACAATGAAAGGTCATTTTATCGCTGTTTAAAGGGTTACGCAAAACCAATTTGCACTTATCAGTCTATAAAAGAACTAGAAATTAATTTAGATCTTGGGGCCAGGCTTCTGAGCTTCAATGACAAAACCACGTTCGTTGTTGATTGGCAAATGTTTATTCTTAAATTGTTTCAAAACATTTTGCATGTTATCTGTCTTGCATTTCTCATTTTATTTCATGATCTGCTTCTTGCCAAAAGGGCTATTGTTTGGCTAAGAAAAAAGTGTTTATTTGAAGTTTGCATTTTGCTGTTATGAGAGTGACTTGAAATAAAAAAATCCTTTTATATACAGTCTTTGCCCCAGACTCCATAGTATCCAGAAATCTGCACTCACTTGGATTTTGAGCTCATAATTCACAGAACTCTAATTAAAATAAATATACTTTAATCTAACTGTCACGATGTAATAATTTCTTTCAATAAAATGACAAGGGCAAGGTGAACAAATATATTGTCAAAATCTTTAGCAGTTAGGCTGTATTTAATAACATGTTTATTCTGCTTTTAATTTATCTAGTTACAGAGGTATTTATTTGGCCCTCTTCTTACTAGTTTCTCTCTCTCTCTCTTTTTTTTTTTCTTTCTTAGTTCTCTTTGACTTTAAAGAGTTGTTTTTGCTAACCAACCATACTTGAAAGAAAGGTGATACTGAAACTTTCCTAAAGTGTTGCGTACCCCTAGTAACTGCGGCACTTGGAAAGAGTTAAACTATCCTGTCTAAATCACACTCCTCCATCATTTATATTCTTAATGTCATTCTTGGAGTATTTTGCACTTGTCCTGATCCAGCATGACTGGCAAGCAGTATTTTGGAGTACTCTTGAATCTCAGAACAGAGATGTACACAAGGTGATTAGGTGTTCAAGGAATGAGTATATTTCTGGAAGCACAGAGAGAGGCTGAATGGCTTCTATCACCTTAAATTTTTCTATGCCAGCTACCACTTCAGGAGACTTTCAACTCTTTATACCATTTACTTCTCTATCCTTCCAAGAAGCCTTGACCAAATCCTGAACATCAAAATATTGCTGATCTGTGACCTTAAAGCACATCATTTTAGTTCTTTTGAAGCAACAATCTTATCGCAACCAAAAGAACACTGAGAAATGCAGCTCCTCTTGACTACCTAAAAAATTCAGATTCTTTATTGTCTAATATAAATACATTTTATGAATAATTGGAAGAAAATTTTATTGAAAAATCTCATATTGCAAATTATTAATAATTCTTAAAGGACTGATGTCATTGAGTCTTCTTAGTAATTCAAAATTATTTTTGTAAGTAATACAGGAAATGAAGATAGGTATTTCAATATGTGACCTGTAGCATTCTAAAATCTCAAGTTTGTTGGCAAATATAACATTACTGAGATAATATTAATCCACCTCTGAAAAATCTGATAATTAATATAGCATGTAAATATTCATTGCAATTTGCAAGTGTTATAATCAGTGTGTGTTATTAAATATAGCAGAGATTCCAATCCAATTTTTTGTAACATATATATTTTCTATATATTATTCTAGAAACCTGAGTGCTTTCTTTATTTTCCTCTTATCATAAGGAGTTGGATTATTTCACCTACCTTTCAATATCTACAATGAAGATACTTTCAGTATGATAAGTAGTAATTGCAATTATTAATTAAATGTAAATGACATTTTATTCAGTGGAGAGAAACAGGTATTCTAAGAGGGAGGTCTATGTAACTTACTTTAGATTTGCTTCAGTAAAATTATTCTGGACCATTTTTCTTCTTTAACAAAACTGATTTTTCTTCAACTTCTTTTTCCTATTTTTCATTACCTTTTTATTTAGAAGTATGTAAAATATAACCTCAGTTAATAAAAAGCCCTATTGCCACAATTTCTTCTCTTTTATTAAAAGTATCTAGAAAAAAAATCATTAAAAGATTAACAGAAATGTAACTTCTTAAGTCGATATCATGTCACTATCATCAGAGCATTTTTTCTTATATGGATGATTTTCTATCTGAATCTGTTTAATTATGTATATTTATCATCACTGTTGCAAAGATATTTGAAATGCTACAATACAGGAATTTATTATAACAAATGGTTTTGGAAGATTTATAATAATGGCATTTTAATTTTCTTTAAAGCATTTGTCTCTGGAAGCTAAATTCTTCATTCTTAGAACCACACAGAAAAAATAAATTCAGCAGTGATTTAAGCTTAAAATGGCTATTCTACTTTATTGCAGAATATATTGGCCTAGTGATGTTTTGGTATAAGATGTGTTTTAAGATTTTTTTAATTAATTTTTACCTGAGTGGTTACAAATCTCAAGAAACTTAGATCACAGAATCAACTGCACTCACAATACATATGCATGTTTTCATTTATAAGGCTGTTTGAAATCTAATTTCTGAAATGGCCATTCAGACATTTGCTCTGCAGTGAAGAGCTTACAAGCCCCTGGAGCTCTCAGCCCTCTTCACTCCTAAGGCTACTGTATTTCACTTAGCCTCATTATTTTCAATTACGTAGCGTAAAAGGGATTTCCAGCATGACACACGGGGAGATGTGGACACAGCTCCTGTGACTTGTGTCGGTACAAAGGGCATCTAAGTGCTGTTTTCCTGGGTATTACACTACAAAGACTGATGTTGGTGGGATCTCTCGTATTTGAAAGGTTGGTAAGCTTCAGAATTATCTTTCCGCTTGCCATCTGTTTCTGTTTAAATTTTCACATGTAATAGTACAACCCCAAGGTGTGTCTTGTTATTTTGACCCACTACACTGTAATTTACACGAATATAGAACAGAAAGGCGCTTCCATCAATACCCGCAATCTGAACAGCCATGAAAATCTGGATCCAGATGCTCTCCACTCTATCACTATAAAATAAACTCCTCCACATACAATTAGTCTCCAGTTTTAAATCTTTTTATCTTGACTCTACCTTTTACTAACCTTTAAATAAGTCCACCTGCAAAACATCGGGGCTTACACTGAAAGTCCACATATAATGAATGTCTGTTTGACTCTCTTTGAAAGACTTTTGTGGTATATTGGGCCCAACTTACTACTGTTATGAGTCTTCAGTAAAAATAAGTTAAGCTTGTTAATAATTCACACCATGTGGACTGAAAGTCTTGTCAGTTTCATAATATGAACAGGGATATAAGCAGTAGCAAAATAAGCAAATATGTTTCTAATTGTGACCTTTAGCAATAAGTAAAAGGCGGATGAGGTAAACCACTAATGAAACTAGTGTATTTTGGAACAATGAGTGGATTTAATATGAGTTTTCCATGAGCGGCTTTAATATTAGTGCTTTGAATTGAGCAATATGAGTGAATTGAGAGTTGATCAAGATATTCTTCTTAATTGTTATTTGGATTATTCCATGGTCAGGTAATCCCAGGTCTCTGTAGATTTGTATCAGTATCAAAGGTAAAACTGATTAATTCTTAAATTTGGAATGAGATTAGTTGGTCTGTCCATCTATCTCTCTGTCTTTCTCTTCTCTTTTTTATTTCCATCAAGTGTTCCAAAAATATCTTATTCAGGGTGATTAAGAATATGTGCATTTTGTTTCCAAAAGGAAAAGTAAAAGGCAACTGTCCTAGATTTACAGGGAAAGGAGCAGAAAGGCAGACAAGTGTGTGTGTGTCAGGGTTTCTAGATTACTGAGTCAGAATTATAGACTAAATGCTTCTGCAGAAGCCAAAAGTAACAGACTTCAGAATATTTAAGACACTAAGCATTTTATTGAACTAATACTTGGGGAAAAATGTACATATATATTATTTATTTATTAGTACTTTTATATATGCATATGTACATATATATACATATATATATTTATATACACCTTCCAAACAGGTTGCTCAATCATACTAGCTCCTAACTGTGGAGTTTTATTCTCCAAGGCAGCGGCAGTGCAGAGCTACAAAGTCTGAGATTGCTCACCACCTCTTTCATAGCAGTGGCAGCTGGAAAGCAGAAATGCCACCTGAGCTCTAGTGGAAGACGATTTGAATCTGACCCATTTCTGCCATACGATTTTGTACTAACATGTTATATTTTTTAAGAAAATATCTTCAGAAAATCTCTGGACCATACTAGTTAGAATGCCAAACACTATTTTAGGTTATATGGGCACAACTCACCAATTTCAGCAGAAGTTTGAAGTGTCTAACTATATATAAGGAGAATAAAGAAATAAAAGTGCTGGAATTTTGTAATTTACTTTTGTTGCACATGCAGCCCTCCTGCCAGGTGTCAGTGGTAGTAACCAGGACTTTAACCAGGGTTCAGTAATATGTCTAAGGGACTCCTTTTAAAATAAATAAGACTGGTGGCTTGATCCCCCACCTAAAACACCAACATTTAGGAATTTAATAATCTAACCTTTTACAGGTGTTTCTTCTCCTCTTGCAAGCATGTGGAGGTTCCAAGAATATGAAACCACAAATATCTTTTATCTGGGAAAATACAATAAGGATATAGTTTCAAAAAAGCAAGAAAAACACACATAGTGTGTCAGGGATACGGTCAGCTTCACAGTTCCATTTATTAGTCACACAGCTCTTTATGGGTAGCACTCTTACCCATGGAAAATATTCCAACATCAGCTAGGCCCTTGGGATAACTTTGCTCTATTTCTTTATACCTTCTAGTAAGGTCTGCAGTACTTCATCCTGCCACTACTTATTCTCACTCTGCTAAGTTAGATACTGCATTTGAGCAGTGTTTTGATCTCAGATCATACAGTCGTGTTCAAGTATCCGAGAGGTGATTGCAGGGAGGATGGGGCCAGACTCTTCTCAGTGGTGGTCGGTGATAGGACATGGGTGCAAGATGAAACACAGGAAGTTCCACCTCCATGTGAGGAAGAACTTCTTTCCTGTGAGGGTGACAGAGCCCTGGAACAGGCTGCCCAGAGAGGCTGTGGAATCTCCTTCTCTGGAGATCTTCCAAACCTGCCTGGATGCCACCCTATGCCCATGTGCTCTGGGTGTCCCTGCTGGAGCAGGAGGTTGGACTAGATGATCTCTAGAGGTCCCTTCCAATCTTAAGCATTCTGTGATTCGGTATCAGTCTGTTCCTGCAAATTAACTTCTAAAATATTGGACCAGCCCAATGTACTGAAGACACCTGTAAAAACTGAATATTCCCTTTATTACTGTATGCTACAATAAGTAATTAAGAAGTATATAGCAGTGAAAAAAAAAAGGAAAAACAGCAGCAAAACATCTTCAGAATATAGAAATATCAGTAAGAATAAAATAAGCTTTGGTTATATGTGAACTCTAATACACAAAGGAGAAATGCATACATGTAGTGAAACAGGAAATGGCCCAAACTTGGAAAAGCAAAAAAACATGAAATAGTATTTTCTGAAGACAGTTAAATCAGATATGAATTCCTAGCACAGAATGCTGTATCAGGCAAATGTAGTATTAGTCTGCCTGCATAGGAATCTCATCATGTTATAAGAGATGATAGTCCTTGAATATAAGTGATTATTCTACAACACAGGGACTAGTCAGAAGAATGTAGACAAATTACAAAGGACTTCACAGATGTGAAAGAGAATATATGGGGACAGATGTTGATTAATGAGGGTTTTGCTTAGGTTGGCTAACTTGAAAAATTAAATCCATACACATACATCATAAATGCATAAATACAAGGAGGGAAGAAATATTGTTTGCTGAAATACAGGAAAGTATAGCTAAAAGTGTATTAGGAGGGAGTTAAAGATGAGATGAACAGCAGGGAATACTCCTCACAGCAAAACAATTTCTTTAGTGAGATGAAAAGGGCTTTTTCACGTTAGGTATTTAGCACGTGCTTGAAGAAAGGGAAATAGCCTCACACATCCAGAGAGAATTTCATCATTTTCTGAAAACTCTATGAAATGTAAAAATGACACTGTCAGGTCAAAGAGAGTATTAATGGAACTCTGTACTGTCCAGAAGAAGATTTGGTATAGACCAATTAATTTTCTACAAGCTCAAATTCTACCACATTTATTTATAACTCATTGTATCACACTGAATTAACTGCCAGTATGGAAGAAGCAGAACCTGGATTTTTTTGACTTGTTTATTTATACCCATATTATCAGCTAATGAGATTGACTGGGTTGCTTCTTGAACCCTGATGGCCAAGTCATGCTGGTACTGAAGCCCATGTTAATGTGCTTTTGGGAAGTAGCTTTGACTATTACAGCCTAGCCACTAGAATGAATGAAACCTGTCACTATGGCCATACAGCACAAGTCAAACCTGCTTCCAGGAAGCTTGGATGGAATGGAGACTTTCCCAGGTGAACATGGAACACTGAAGTGGATGGATGGATTGTGCATCCTCATATCACCATGTCAGGGACAGGTTTGATGGGATCATCATCTTCCCACTGCTTTCTAACAGCTATCAGTATAGCACAGATCTAAATCAAAACTGCTTCTTTCCAGCAGCTATTCCAGTTGCAACCACAACTCTGATTGCAAAGTAAACATGCCCTAAATCATTTAAACATGAGAGCTGGATGCCTGAATTATGTAGACCAAATTCAGCATGTATTTCCAAATATTAATAAGGATTTTAAAACATTCTCTGTTTTGAAAACTGTGTTCAACAATATTAGTGATATTGATAAGTATATCATCTACGAAAAGGTAGTTCAATTGTAATAATAATATCAATAATGTTAATACTAATATTAAAGTGAAACACTGACCACCATTAACCACATATATAGAGAGAAAAATATATAAGATCACAGCGGCTGGGAGGCAAGAAATAAAGGAGTTAAATCGCTGGGACTGTAGGGAGCCTCATTTGATTGTGCTTGTCTTTCATCAATGTCTGTCAACAGTTTAATCCATAAGGCTAAGCTCCGTACACACATTTGCACCTCAGTTAGCTGTTATGCCATTCGGTGAAAGTCTGGCTAAGCAGGAAGGCTGCCAGAGAAGTTTTTATATAACTGATTGACATTTATACCTAGCATATCCCAAGGGCTTTATAAAGAACACTGTTTAGTGCCATTACTGTTATATCTTGATGGGTGAACCTGATACAACCATGGTGAAAAAGAGGAATAAATTAAACCACCACTTTGGAAACTAAATCCTATTTTTCTGGAAATAATAATTTTGGCCTGGATTATCCTGGAGAAGATCAGTTGTCCTAGTTTTTATTTCTTTCTTTTTTCCCTTTTTTTTTTTTTTTTAAAAAAAAAAAAGTGCTGAGTTCTTTAACTTCCATCTGGAACCACATCAGAGCTAGGCAGAAGCAACATTGTTTTTATCAAGGCTTCTTCTTAAGCAATCAGTGGAGATATCTGGATCACTGATCAGAGCTACTCCATTCCTCGTCATAGCACATTTCTCTGTCTTCCATTTTGTAGTTTTTGGCCCTCTTCCAACTTCAAAGCAAGCCATCATGAAGTGATTCTTTTTCTTTTTTTTTTCTTGTTTCTTTTTTTAAATAAAGTATTAATTTACAGTATGAACCATAGCATTATTTTAGAATTACCTCTGCATTCCTGGATCTGCGTTCTGAAAGGCATGTCAATAACAGGTCTACTCCAAAGCCCCTGATATCTGTGAGGATCTTTCCACTGATTACATTAAGCCTTAAATCAATATTGTTTCAGAAAGGTGCATGCCTTTGCTCTACACATTTATGCCTAGTCATAGTTCCCTAAATGCTGTCTTTGCTATTTAAAATATGTCAGAAGGCTGGCTCAGGAGGTGGAGGTTTGTCTGGATGCCATTCTGTCAAAGACAAAGCCAGGAAAATCCTGAACTAGCTCCAGGAAGAGAGAAATTTGCCAAGACACTAACTGGAGCAGGAGGTTCCAATTTGTTTGGACACTATGTAATATGTGCATGACAGCTTCTGAGGGAGCAGGGGGAAAGAAGAAGAGAGAAAAAAACACAAGATAGTTTAGGATAAGTCAAAGCAATATGTACATTTATATCTTGGAATGATTTAACTCTATTAAATTATGAGACAGAACCTCTCCAGCCAGGCCCTGGCTCTGTGACTATACAGTCATCAGGATGCTGTCGGGATGCTGGGTGTGTATCTTCACAGCCATCTTGCAGAATAAGGCAGATAGATAGATACATTTAGATTCAAAAATAAGGAAGCAACAAAACTTGGGTTGACTGAGCTCTGTAGCTCTGTAGCCATGATCTAGGTAGTTTGGTGTTGGGTATCTGAAGATAAAATTGCAGCGGATGTGAGTTACCTAAACTAGGGCTGGAGTCCAATGGAAGCAAAACTGATTCAGTGCTCTGGGAAGATAAGAGAAGAAGGGTGGTGGAGAGACCAGAGCATTCTTACTTTTGTGGCAAGAAGTTATAGAAAGTTTTCTTCTATGCTCTTCTGTATTTACAAGAGAACAGCAAGTGCCTCAAGGGATTACTAATGCCCTCTTAAAGTAGGCGACCGAGATGATACATGAGGAATAGCACCACACAGCATCACTTTTTTCAGTTGACACCTTGCTTGGATTGGGTGGAAAGAGAGAAGTTAGCCACGGTACAGCTAGTTCATTAACTTCCCTCTGTAATTTCCCTATTACCCTGGAATCATTCACTGTGCATGTAAGTATTAGAAGTATTTCTATGAGAGATAAGAAATACCCAGCAGCACAACAGACAAAGTCAACAGCTCCAAGAGAGTTGTATCTAGCTTGTTCTGGACCTTCTGAAAAATAAACACCCATCCAGAAAAGCTTTCACAGGCAAAGATATGACTAGGTACATGTCTGATCATAGAACCATAGAATCATGGAATCATTATGGTTGGAAAAGACCTTCAAGATCATCAAGTTCAACTGTAAACTCTTCAACACCATGTCTGCTAAAGCATGCCCCTAAGCACCTCATCTACATGTTTCTTGAACACTGCCAGAGATGGGGACTCCACCACTTCCCTGGGCAGCCTGTTCCAATGCTCGACTATTCTTTCCATGTAGAAATTATTCCTAGTGTCTAACCTGAACGTCCCCTGGCACAACTTGAGGCCATTTCCTTTTGTTCTATCTGTGGTTATTCTGGAGAAGAGATCAATCCCTGCCTCACTACAACCTCCTTTCAGGTAGTTGTAGAGACTGATAAGGTCTCCCCTGAGTCTCCCCTTATCCAGACTAATAACCCCATCTTCCTCAGCCGCTCATCATAAGGTCTGTGCTCCAGCCCCTTCATCAGCTTCATTGCCCTTCTTTGGACAACTTTCATGTCTTTCTTGTAGTGAGAAAGTCCAAAACTGAACATAGTGTTTAAGGTATGACCTCACCAGTACCGACTACAGGGGGACAATCGCTTCCCTGGTCCTGCTGGCTACACTATTCCTGATACAAGCCAGGATGTCATTATCCGCCTTGGCTACCTGGGCTCACTGCTGGCTCATGTTCAGCCAGCTGTCGACCAACACTCCCAGATCCTTTTCTACCACGCAACTCTCCAGCAACTCTGCCTCAAGCCTGTGGCGCCCTATGGGATTGTTTTGACTGAAGTGCAGGACCTGGCACTTGGCTTTATTGAACCTCATACGATTGGTCTCAGCCCATCAATCCAGCCTGTCCAGATTCCTCTGTAGAGCCTTCCTACCCTTAAGCACATCAACTCTTCCTCCCAACTTGGTGTCATCTGCAAATTTGCTGAGGGTGCACTCAATACCCTCATCCAGATCGTTGATGAAGATATTAAAGAGGACTAGCCCCAACATTGAACCCTGGGGAACACTGCTTGTGACTGGTTGCCAGCTACATTTAGCTCCATTCACCACCAAGCGATAAGTCCTATTCACGATGGATTTACTGCCAGGTACTGTAGTAGGAGAGGGTCAGTTTCCATACCAAGCCCTTCAGACACTTCCCAAATCTATTACTTCCCCATATGCAGAGTCTGGGCTGCTCTATGGTGTATTGTCATCTTTTTAGCTCTTCCAGCTCCAGAGATGTGTCAGCGCTACTCAGGAGTCACAGCTGAATATATATGTGTGTGAATGAGTGTACATACATGTGTGCATGCATGTGATGTCCTGATGCACAGGTGGTACATGGACATGCTTTCATGTGGACCAAGAGTGTTTTGTTAGACAACTGTACAGTATGTTTGGAAGGTGTAAGATTCTGACATAATTGTTTTATTTCAGATCTGAAGGTGACTATGAAAAGACATAGCATGCTGAATGACTTGGTGAGATAGTTCAAGCGCTCTTTGATAAATGCTTAGAAATATGAACTAATGAACATGGAAATACAGTCCCCAGAATCAATCAAAGAAGCAGAGTATTAGAGATTTTCAGAAAAGAACAGTGTTTTTTTTCATAAAAGAAAAATAAAAAGCAGATGTTTGGGGGAAAAAATCCTCTGTCTATGTTTCTTAGAAAAAAAGAAAGTTGCAACAAACAAACAAAAAGCACAAAAAAAATATTGTTCTGTTTGAGTTGCCACTGTCCAGCAAAAAAAAAAAAAAAGGATGACTTCTTAGGATTATTTCTTTCATCCAGCCATGATATTTATCTTAAATAGTTGAGAACTATTTTAGTTTCTTATATCACCTACCCTTTTGACTAAACCCAATCTTTAAGCCTGTTTGGTATCCCTCGAGGAGACCCTTCTTTTGTTCCAGTTCCTTAGGACTGGATAATACAGAAAGTGGTATGAAGCTGCTTCGCATTGTAAATTGCCATCAATATGATTGCCATCAACCTGAAATTTGCCAAAGAAAAGTTTTATGAGTCAAATACATGACTATAATGGATATTAAGATATGAACGCCCACAGAGTTAATTAATTAACTCATTAATTAATTCATTATAGAAATCACTAGCTGCCTATCTCACACTTCCTCCTTCATGACCACTTAGAACTAGAAATATTATTTTTAAAATAGCTCTATCGATTTTTTGTCGCTCTAGCTATTATAAAATACAGCTTCTCTTCAAAACATCCTGCATATGTTTGAGTTTACAAACAGCTTTGACAACTTGGATGATAAAGTCCTCAGGAAGGGGCTATTCCCAGCATCTGGCACAATGGAGTACTGGTTCTGTCTAGTGCATCTATATAGTACTGTGGTTCAAACAATAACACATTAAAAATAATTGCTGCCTCTGTAAATGCTGTGCAACTAGCAGTAAATATAACAATAAATTACAAATCATGTATGGGATCCTGATTCTTCATCTTGGCAGACAGAGCACCATGCACATGACATTTTGTGGTGTAATTGAAATTTTCAGAAACACATAGAATTAAATAAGAAATTGTATGAATAATGGCATAGCCAGGGCCAAGGGAAAAGCAGAAATACTGATAAATGATGCACCTAAATTGTGCTGTTGGAGGAAAATCTTGTTTCTTTTCACTCCTCTTGGTCCACCCAGCCAAGGTGTTGTGTCTCACCAAGTACATTCTGTTTCTGTGTGAGATGGCTTTGTGGCCTGTGCCCCAAATGCAAACCCAATGATTGTTTAAAATAAAATGAGTTATTTTAGCTCTAAAGACTTTAGGTTTCAGTTCTTAATATGTAGATTTAGGAGAAGAAAAGGTATGTGGGAAATTGATAGTGTTGCCAGCAGGTCAAGGGAGGGGATCCTCCCCCTCTACTCGGCTCTGATGAGGCAACACCTGTAGCACTGGGTACAGTTCTGGGTTCCCCAGTAAAACAGGGCTGTGGAGCTTCTAGAGAGGGTCCAACGTAGGGCCACGAAGATGATTAAGGGACTGGAGCAGCTATTGTATGAGGAGAAAATAAGTGAGTTGGGCCTGTTTAGGCTAGAGATGAGAAGATTGAGAGGAGATTTGATCAACATTTACAAGTACCTGAGAGGTGAATGTAGGGAGGATGGGGCCAAACTCTTTGTGGTGACCAGTGACAGGACAAGGGGTACTAGGTACAAGTTGAAACACAGGAAGTTCCACCTCCATGTGAGGAACAATTTCTTTGGTGTGAGGGTGACAGAGCCCTGGAACAGGCTGCCCAGAGAGGCTGTGGAGTCTCCTTCTCTGGAGATCTTCCAAACCTGCCTGGATGCCACCCTGTGCCCATGTGCTCTGGGCGTCCCTGCTGGAGCAGGGGGTTGGACTAGGTGATCTCTAGAGGTCCCTTCCAACCTCAGGCATTCTGGGTTGGATTCTGTGATTAAGGAGCCACATGAAGAGAGAGCAGGATATCAGTAAGTGAGGAAAAAATAAAACACAAACACACACACACACAAAAAGTGGGAACAGGGGAAAATGAAAATATAAAACAGAAAAAAAAAGTACCTGAGACATAAGAAATGGAAGGAATAGCTGTGCAACTGGGTAGGAAAAGAAGGACACATAAGAAGCCTGAATGACCTCAGTGACAGTAATATGAAATGCTTTAAAAATACGCATAGTCGAGTGCTTGCTCCATCAGATAAGGAAGCAAAAGGCCAGTTCAGGGAACCCGGACAGGAAGCTGTGATAAGATCTCAGAGGTCGGATAAGACAAGACCAAACTGAGCCCTTTCACTCAAGACATTGATACCTCCGGGAGACTGAGACGGTTTGGAACAAATGCCAAACCACAGGGCTTTTGATTTGGTTCCAAAATAATATCTGGCAACCCTAAACAGGAAAACATTTATTTTCTTCACTACATCAACTGGGGAAAAGCAAAAAGAGGCCAGAAGAGGAGGATGCTGCAGGAGGGCTGGTCAGTAGAAAAACAGAGCAAGTTCAGGAGAAACAGCAAACAGAAGGAGTCAGAATGAGAAACCTCCACAGGAATCCAAGCGATAACAGGCCACTAAATTATGAATGGAGAGAGGGAGAGGCAAATTATGTTAAAGGAACTGGACTTCCTGTGCTTTTAACCTGTGGTATAGCAAAATCTGGACTTACTAAATAGGTTGCATTTGCCTTGTAAGGTTCCACAACATATATAAAATAACACAGGTAACATGCCACTCTGAAACGTGAAATTATTGTAGAATGAGAATTTAGACAATGAAAAAGAGTTTCCATTTCCACTTGAAATTTCCTTTGTGAAAACGCCCCAAGTTTTGCTTTAGCTTTGTCCTCTTTTAGCAATCCTGTATAAATAGGCCAAACAGTCATAATCAAAGTTTCAGATTGCCTAAACTTCAGCAGTTTCACATATGCAGAATTTGTAAAGTAGAATGAAGGAAGAATTATACATTAATATTTTTATTCACAGATATATCAATGTCATAACTTTTAAAGGAACACATTTAGAGAGGGAGGATTAGCTACACGAAGCCCCATTTTCCCCTGATGACATCAGTAAGGCAGATCTTCAAAGAGAAAGAGAATTCCTATATGTAGTAAAATTTAGGAATTCCCAATTCTTAGCCTGTGGAGCCTGGTGTTGTTCAGCAGAGCTGTGCTAATTTAGAATAGCTGAAAAACTGGCCAGGAGGTTTGTCTCTCCCTCTGCAGCTCTCTGTTCTGTAAGAATTGCAGAAAAGTACATTACTGTTGAAAAATACATAAACTCCTACTGAACTATGCATTTTATGACATTTAACTAAGCCTGTGGAAGTTCCACCTTGTAATATAATGAAAAACTACTGCTCATATTGTATTCACGATCCATAAATCTCAAACCACCTTTCTGGAGGGCAGTATCATTGCCTCTTGACAGACAATGAGACTAAGAAGTGAAAAAGTAAGGTAATCTACACAAGGTCACCCAGAAAAAAATGTCAGATTCCGTTACTTCTCTACTTGTAAAATCACTTCAGGGAAAAAAAAAATATATATATATATAATATAAATTTATAATATAAACATATGCATATATATATAGGGGTTAGACTGTGTGGATACTCCAACAGCCTCTCTGTCTGCAAAACTGTTCTGTGAGGTTCTGCAATGTTATGGTGGGGATGGAGAGGGATACATCCAAGTTTTATCTGAGCAAAAAGGCTTTGCTGTGCAGTCTAGACCCATCATCTTGGTTTGGATTTCAGCCACTGCCACAGAAAATAAATATGCTCAACAGAGGCTACTGAAGGAGTTGAAGGAGGAGGAGGGGGATTAAATAAATGAATGCTAGAATGTACTAACCTGTATTGTGTACTTCTTCACTCTCTTAGCTCTGAGCTTTGTGTTTCTCGATGGAACTGGTTTGTGACAAGAGCACTGCAATCCCCATTTATCAGCACTGCTAAGAAGCACAGTAATAAGTCACTACAGAAATATTTATTACCTACTGCTAACTGCTGGTAATTGCTGAAAAAACAACCAGAAAGACATGTCTATGCTCTTGCTGGAACAACTTACCATGATGTAATTCCCCAAGTACCTCCACTAGGAGACAGTAGTAAAAACTAATGAACATGTTCTCTCTAGTAACATTCTTTCCTTCTTTCTTTAATATGAGGGAGAAGAGCAGTCTGCACCACTAAATTATCTAAACAGCAAAATTAGTTGCTTCATGTGGGCTGGCAATACAGGCGGATGTCTTAGCAAGCCCTGTTACCAATAAGTGTCTTTTTTTTCACCTTCTGTTGTCAAGGGAGGTAGTTCACAAATATTTGCTTTGTTCAGTGTCAAAAGGCATTGATACAGAAACTGATCCAATTTGGCCAGCACTGTGGATATCAGAATTGCATCAGGGTCAAGCTGATGCACAGCTTCTGGTGGGATAATGCTAAGCCCCTCATTTGGGTAATATTCAGCTGTACTCGGGAAAGCTCTGAATGACTTAATATGTGTTTTGCAGCAGTAAAAAACTGAATAAAACTTAGCCTGTGGTTTTGTGAAATGCTCTGAGCCAGTCTCACAGCTCATCACAGCCAAAAGGGATGTGCTGGTAGACCCAGGTCACTTGTCCTCCTGGCCAGCATCACCCAGAAGAGTGGGAAGAACCACAGCTCCTAATTTCCATCGTATTGACTTGTGTCTGGCTGAAATTGTAGCCTCAGACCCTGGTCTATTATCTCTTGTAGGTAAACTGTTGTCCTAACAGGGCAAGAGGCTTTTCTTCCCAACCTTCCCCCCCACTGTCACACTTAGCAATTCCCATTTCATCTGGCTAGCTTCAAAACCATATTTACACCAACTGGTTGGCTGTGGTCTATTAGTTCCCAGACCATTTAAACCATCTGGTTTTCCTCCAGTATGTCCTAGACCTCTGACCCCTGTGATCTCCGCATTTGAAGTTCTTCCATGTCTGAAGTAACTGTTTTTAGAGGTGACAATCCTAATTATCACTCACTGGTGTGAGCATGGTCCCAGACCATGCAATATGGTTGCTTAATGTGCATTCATCTTCTCCCCTCCACCTCCCCTTCCACATTACAGTTGAGCTATACTACACCTCTTACAGAGTGTGGTGTTAATGAATGTTCATGTTAGAAGAATATAAACTGTGCTTTTTAGCTAGAAAAGAACATAGTTCTATAGAAAAGAACATAGAACTATGTCCTCTTCTAGCTAAAAATCACAGTAAATATTCTTCTATCTTATTTATCTTTAACCATCTTTAACCATAAAGCTATAATCTCTTCACCAGGAACAGTCTGGTAATAAAGAGTGCCTGGGTTCAATTTCTAGGCATCCATATGAAAATTCCTGTGTGACGCCATCTCAGGATCTTGCCCAGAAACCTGTGAAAATAAACTGGATTGCATAGGTGTTCCAGAATCAGAAATGCTTTCTCATTACAAAACATGTTTGCTTTAAAGGGAGTTAAACAAACAGAATTTTATTGGAGCTGGGGGGAGGGAAACAATCTAAAATAGTATCTTGGGAAACCTGAATAATTAACAGTAGGAGAAATGGCTTTCCCCAGGTCCCATAGCCCTGACTCTGGGATCTTTTTGCAACAGCAAGGGTTATGACCAAGATTATAAACACTGTCACAGGATCACAGATTCGTTGAATAGTTGGGGTTGGAAGGCACCTCTGGAGACAATATAGTTCAACCCCCTGGCTGAGCCACCTACAGCAGGTTAACAAGGACCATGTCCAGTTAAGTTCTGAGTACCTCCAAGGACGGCACCTCACAGTCTTTCTGGGTAACCTGTTCCTGTTCCAACCACTCTCTCATCAAGGAAGCGTTTTCTTGGATTCAGGTGGAATTTCCTGTGCTTCAGTTTATACTCTGCTGCCAGGTCATGAGTCTTCACTGCTGTTACGACTTCTCTTACAATTTCTTGTGCTTGTGGGAAGAATGAGACACACAGAGCCTAAAGTATGTGTCACAGATGAACCTTGCCTTGCCTTTCCCAGATATTCTTTCACTCTGACATCCCTGGACATATTATTTCCCATCCACATGGCAGTGATAATTATACAATATCTCAATATTAAAAACAGTATTTTAATTAAAGAAATTATATTTTATCTCAATACTAAAAACAGTATTTTAATTAAAGACGTACAAACTGCACTGAAAAGTGTTTTTTTTTAAAGTCAGCTCACCTTACTCTCCAGAATATGTCAAATGTTTTTCCTATGTCTCCAGTGTTCATTTTTTAGTTATTTGTCACCAATGAGATATATTTTTGTTCATATTTTCCCATTTACCTGTAGGCCTCAACAGAAAAGTACCCACTTTTAAAAAGTTCTCATTTCTAAGACTTAGAAAAACACTTATCTAGATATATATATAATATATACTGCCAAAAGTGTATATAGTAATTTCAAGGTGGAAAAGAAAAGATAACATTGGATTAAGTCATTTATCTGGAACTCAAGAAATTTTGATTTAATTATTGGTTTTATGATAGGCTATAAGGATGTACTTCTATCCATCTATCGCTGATACTTCTTTTGCATCAGGGCCAATATCCTTCTGTGTCACAGGCACGTTCAGTGATGATAAGTATTATATTGAGATGTTTTTGGAGAAGGACACGTTAATCGAATATTTCATATAAATGCAGTGGAGAGGATGCTATACTTTAGCTTTGAAATCTCCCGATAACAGACAATAAGATGTGATCTGATGGTCTCTTTCTGGTAAGATGTTACAATATTTTTGTTTATCATTGATGTATCTATTAGTGTCCACTACTAGAGGCAGGATATCAGAGTCTTTGAGTCTATTCACAGTCTCTGTGTTCATATGGTGGTATATCAGATGTTTAGTTCCAGTTTTTTCTTCAGATGAGATTTCCTTATGAAGAAAATTATAGCATTAGACCAAACTGGTCTTCCAGGTTTTCATTACTGCTATACTTTTTTTGTAATTTAAAATTATTGTAGTTCATTATTTGCTTACTGGATTTAATAAATGCTGACCATTATATCATAACCACTTTTCTTAGAGGTTAACATCTTTTCTCCCAGATTGTGCATAATGGTTTATGATATGGTGAATTTTGTGATTTATGTGTTTTTTTCTCTTTTGGTTGTTCTTTTGTTTTTAAGGAAAGCTAGTAGGAGAGTTGAGTATACATTATACGAGAAATTTTGACTAAATACTAGTTTTTGAACAAGACTCTTGAATGAGCTAAGTTGTTTAGAATCAGATTCTTATTTGAATCATTTTGATTCAGGAAAAAAAAAATAGACCAGATCCGAAAAAATTTCTTGTCTATTTTTTTTTTAATTCTGCTTATATTTCTGTGGAGAAGGCTTTTTTTTTTTTTCTATTCTGAAACTCAGGTAAGCCTCAGTATAATCATATATGAATGAAAAGCCCCTTTCGAGCCTAGAGCTATCTTTTACTGAAAATAAAAGGTCTTTTTGCCAAGAAAAAAAAAATAACGAGAGTATGTCTATACAAGGTCGCACTTACCTAAATAAATCACAGACAACTTCACGCTCCAGACTCTATTTATATTTTGAGCTGGGGAACATCTGTTTAATGGTGGGTGGTCATGTAGCAGTTTCATAGACAGCAGAGCCATCCTAAGACTCTCGAAGACGTCAGGAAGGCACTTATCCTCAAGGCAGTGGAGTTGGAGTAGTGCAAATTAGGGATGAATCAACGCCATATTTCTGAATCATTTGCTACTTAGAAGCCAAATTAAACTACATGCCAAGAGCTACATACTGAAAGACAGATTTCCCTGAAAACATCCTATTTCCCAGGAAATATTAAAAACAAGCCAGAACCCCATAACTGTTTATCCATTATAGCTACATTGTAGATTTCTACATAGAGAAGTGAGAATGGTTTGGATAAGCAAAGGTCCTCTCGAAGGAGTAGGATGATTTTTCCCACTGGCTCCATGCATGAGACTTGCAAAGAAGTCATAAAATCTTATTTCTACCTGTACTTTTTACTGACTAGTCATCTTAGTAAAGAATGAGTAGAAAGTATTTTTTTTAAAAAATAGAACTTTGGTTTGGATCTGGACCCTGATATTTGGAAGGACTTGAACAATTTTGGATGTTTGGCTTAGAGGAATCCATATTCTAAGCCTGACTTTGAGCACAAACACTAACATTATTATTATTATGCCCAATCTCATCTCCCTAGGATGCCACCATGCCTGATTTCCGAGAGAGTTTTAGGAATTTTTTTCCCATCTGTGGCTTGAATTAATTCTTTTCTACAAACACCTTTGCTCTTTCAATAGCACCCAAGGAACTCAGCACATAGCATGGCTAGTAAAGTGCCACAGAAAATGGGAAAAGAAGCCATTATCAAAACCTTTTGCTGTTTCCTTAAGGTATCCTTGTATCTATCGTTATATATCCTATTTTATTTAGAATCTTTCTCTGAAAGTCTGTGTACTTCTTCTTTTCGTAATATCAGAGAAGACAGATGAAGGACAGTAGCAGAGCTGCCTTTCACTGTAAAATAACCGTTGTAGCCATCTCCTGAAATATCATCTTGAACTGTGGTCTATCTCTTTCTTTTCCTGAAGGGATCAAATCCACCTCCTCCTCAAGTCAAAGATCGTTTGTGTATTTTTACATCAAAATATCTTTGAATAAACAATCTTTGGTAAATAGTGCAAGAGAAATTTTCTGTGTCCTTTGCCTCAGGTGAATGCCTCGGCTGCCAATGTAGTTCTCCTGTGCTCTTGGTTAAGGAATCCTTAAGTATCACATGAGAGGTAAGGTCACTGAAAGCTTGTAATTCCAGCAAGCTTGTTTTGAGTAGAGTTTCAGGGTTATAGGGGAGGCCTGCAGGTTTATAGGGGAGAATCATTTTGATTGTTTTTGGAAACTGCAAGGCATTGAATTTTGTAAAAAGATGCTCCATCTGTGGACCGAGAAAATGGCCTCTGCATTGCAGGTGTACCCTAACTTTCCCACTGATCCCCAAAACCCAGACTTGAAGTGAACAACAAATTGTTCAGTTTTGTTAACTGAGATGTTGTATTAGTCAGGCACAGAGCTTAATGTTTTTCATGAAATTTAAGGGCAAAAGTTGAAATATCCTCTAAATCTAGGTATGAACAGCTCCCATATAGGAATTGTAAGCATCAGTAATCCCTAAATCTTGCTTGTGTGTGCCTTGGAAAAATCACTGGAAAAGAAGAACATGCGAATAATCTATCTTCTTAAACTGAGAGAGAAATGAAAAATACGTTCTTGTGAAACTGATGTTGTGCTAAAGCAACCCTAGGACACGTAAAGAAAGGAACTTTGCTGTGCAAAGAAATGAATTGGCCCATTTTTTATGTTTCCTTTGCTGTTTCAGTTACCTGGTTATGAATGGCTCTTATTGAAAAATTAATAAGAAGAGCTTACATGAGAAATATCCATAGGATTTTGCATATAAACCATTCCTGTCTAAAGGGTCTGAATAAAACAGCTGGTTGGTATTACAGACCAGTTTCCCTGGTCCCTGTACACAATAAATAAGTACTCTAGTATTCCATGATGGCATCCCAGAATACTATACTAATATTGTTTTGAACTCTATGGCCATAATCTCAGTTGGTATAAATCAGCATAACTCTGCTGATCAGTGCTCACTTGGACTGGCTGAGTATCAGACATGCGCAGTCGAGGTATTTAGTACACTGACTTCAGTCTGAAATCCCATTATAATCAACAGGTCTTCTTCTGAGCTGTTTTAGAAACCTACTCTAGGTGCAGAGTAAACGTCTTTCAGAGGGGGCCATTTCTCACCACCATTGACCACAAGGGCATCTCAAGGGACATCAGATCGGATGCAGATGTCTGCACTGTCGTGTCTTGGACGGTTACAGGAGAAAACTGCAGTAGTGAGTTACCAAGGGAATTGAAGAAGGCTCGTCCTTGCCACAAGTACAGCAGAAAGTGAGCTTAAATTTTGCTTAAACCCCAGAGTAGGCAAAGGGTACGCTAAAGAGCTTGGGTTGGGATGCTCTGCACTGACGGTTACGTTGAGAGCACATCTGGAACCCCCTGCGCTCGCCTGCGTGGGAGTTGTGCTCAGCGTTACAAAGCACTGTTGTGATAACAGGGACTCCCGGACCATCTGCTCTGGTCAAGTTTTAATAACCTGGGAGACACAGCACCCACAGATCACCCTGATGCACACCAGCATGCCTGCAGCCGGGCCGATTTTGGCTCTGTGCACGCTAGACAGAAGTTTATAATAAGAGTCCCCTTGTTCACCTCTCCGATAATCTGCTCCAACCATTCTCAGAAATAACTGCTAGCGGCAGATTCACTCCCACCACCCGGCTTCCCTTTTCCTTTTAAACTGAACCAGACCTGACAGACAATGTAAAACCCTCAAAGCAGCTCTAATCCATTTCCAAAAGATGCCTCAGACTCTACGGTAGCCTGGGACTCTGTTTCAAATAAACGCACACTCATGCTCTTTGCAACACAGTATTTCTAATGCAAGTGCTTGCAAGAAGGAGGAGGGGAAAGCGGCTCATTAATAATCATGATGGCTTCAGTATTGCATAATTCGGCCCCTCTGAACATCCGCTGTGCTTTATCAGTGTGTGTTACAGCAGTTTGCTTGTGCCTGTCCCATCCCTGTTTTGGGGAGCTCTCGTTCCTGGGAGCTTTGGGCTATCCCCATTTCGAGTGCTGCAAAGCGGCGGCCTGCTGTTTTAATCACGCCTCTCCTTTTCCAATGTTGTTTGCGCCCTGGTACAACCCATCTGCCTTGAATCTAGTGCTCCACTGGGGCTGCACACATCTGCCAGCCAGACTACCTTCGTACACAATTACTCAATCCACCGTAAGGCTCTTTAATAGGAAACAAGTGTGACAACGGAGAACCCTTTTTTTTTTTTTTTTTTTCCCTCTCCCTCTCTCTTTCTCTCTCTCCCTCTCCCTCTCTCTTTATTTTTTTTTTCCTTTAAGCCACATAGTCATACTGCCCTCATAGAGATGAAGCCTGATAGATCCACCCAGGTGGAGGTGAAATGGTAGAGCCTCAAGCGTAATAGATACCGTAATACTCTTGTGCTGAAGTTCAGCACGGTGTCCTGACGGGCTGTCTAGCAGCACTGAGATGGGCTGCTCTTTGTACAGCTAAAAAGTCATAGAGCTACCCCCAGCTTGCATGTATGACTAATTTAGAAAGCAACCTGGATCTAGGTGAGCGCTGCAGAACTGTCTCTCCTCTTCGGCACACGGACAAAGCACAGTGCACAGTAAGTGGAAAATTTGCCTTTACTTATTTTGCTTGGGAATTAATTAACTGTGTTTACTTTTGAGGGAATCCTCCAAGGCTGGTGCAGAAACGAAGCAGAATATTGTTTGCATGCGGATCCCCTGTGTATTTTCCTCCTGTTTCATTATACACTATGCCCTGGTCCTGCTACTTCATCCTGAATGCTCAGATCAGCAAGCTGGTCTGAAGCAGTTTTCTTATCTAAATATTAGAAATATAATGCTATCAGTAATGCATATGTCCATTCCTCTGTTGAAATGTGTGTCTGTGTACTATATATGATTACTGAATATAATCAAGCATTGTTTTATTGTTTTTATTATAAAATGCAAAAATAAAAATCTCCAAATGAAGAAAGTAAAATACCCTAAACCTCCTCCTCTCTCTTTTTTTTTTTTTTTCCTAAGGGGGGGGGGAGGAAAGAGAGGACATATGAGTTAAAAATCTTAGACATTAAAAAGTAAAAGCAATTTACCCTGATGAAGAAAGCTGTGTTATTTTGTTTACCAAACATTTGATTCAAATGTAATGAGAATGTCACTGAATTATAAATTAAGCAACTGTATCAGCTACAGTGATAGTAGAGCTCAAAACAAAAAAGAAGGTCGCTTGTCTCAAAGGCAAGAAGAGGCATATTAAAACCAGATGTATAGACTCTCAACTTTGACTCCTCAGTCTTTCATGCTTGGTTTAAGCAGCCTTAAAATTGCCTTTACTTTGCATTTACAACTTTGGATTCGCTGTTAAACTGTGCTTGAACTTGAAGTCAAGATTTGATCTTAGTGCACACATATTCTTTGAGCCTCCTACCACAGTTTTACTTTGCTATTGGGAGTTTATTTACTACTGTACCATATATCCTGCTGCACATAAACAGGCTTATCTATGATGGACTTTGAGGTGGGGTGTCAGCAAGGGCAAGACAGTGTGTCCATGGCATGTACAAAATGAAAAATAAGCACTTACAGTATAAAAGGCATCTGACAGAGTCTTAAGAAGACAATGACATAGTGCAAGAGAGCACACCAGAAATAGGTTTGAACTTAGTTTATGGAAGATCCAATGTAATGATACTTCTCATTTTAGACTTAAGCTGTTCATGTTGGGGTGCTGTTGACAGCACTAGACGTGGAACAAATGACTCCGCACAGTTTTGCCCGTAAAATAATTCCAATAGTCTTCCCTGAGGCAGAAGCATTATTTTCTTTGCTCTTGGGCAGGTAAGTGTTCGTGGTCCTTCCAAATAGCCAGGGCTTTAGCCTGTTAGGGTTGGTCTTTTTCAGCTGCTGGAAAACATCCAGTCTATTAACTTAGTGTCTAAACATGGGAATTTAAGATGGATGAAGTTGGAAGTTTAGGAGGGTAAAACAAACATTTCACAAGAAATGCTTTGACCTGTACTTGCTGCCATCAGACAGTGGTCAATGTCTACCCCCTACAGGGAGAGAATCTAATTTCATTGCATCTCCTCTAGCGCGTGGACGCTGCAGTAGCACTCAAGCAGTGCATTTACTCCCTGGCTTCAACAAGTGCCCCTTAATGACGAGATCAGGCTATGATTAACAGAAAGCTAGTTCCCAAGAGCTGGATCACTAATAAATAGCATAACTAATAAGTATCAATAGGCATTTTCTCTCTCTTAAACCAGTGGAAAGTCACTTTTAGCATTTCAAAGCCATGATGAGCAGCATTATTCTGCAGTTGCAAAGCACACGTGTTAACTGTACAAAAACTTCCTGCTTATCATATGTCAGCAGCATAAGAAATATATATCCTTTCAATATCTTTTCAATAGCCCATACTTGACTATATGTGACATGATTATATGTCAAAAGTGGTCCTAGAGAACGCAAGATACCTACTGAGGTAAAAGCACTGCTAAATGTAGGTGAGGCTGAAACACTTATGGGGCATATTTTTCCTGTCATACTCATATCAAGTATTCTGACAATATCTATGTAAAAAACAAATTACACCATTTTTTCCAACCTAACAGATTTTGACTGATATTTTATCTTTTGTTTAAAGGATTCATTGCTTCAATGTACAGGAATAAATAAGTATAAAATATTACCATTTCTATTTACATAGATAAATGCAGTAAAATTTCCCTGCTTGCTAGCTTTATCTAACTCAGGAAAACTAAAGAAACTGTTATGTGCTTTAAACATACATGATGGTATGACATTTTCTAAAAAATATTTTGGTCCATAATTCAGGCTTGCATTTACAAACATATTGCAAAAATCATCTACTAGTTTTTATTGTGTTTGGTAAAGAAATAATTCTAACATTTTTTGAATAAACATCATACGATACTTTTTCTTCTCATTTATTTATTATTAATATGAGTTTTAAGGGTATGTAGTTTAATCACTTAGTCTTAATCTGTTACTACTTTTTAAGGTTTTCACTGGTATACCCACATGCATACATGCATACACTCACGAGAAATGTTATAAACTGTCCTTTCATCCCCCTCTGAAATGGAGCTCTGGATCCTTTAAGATCTCATCTATTGACTTCCCTTTCAGTGCCTAAAATTCTTTGAACAGTGAAAATATGGGACTTTCTTATATCCCTAGAGCCTAATCCTGACCTCAGCTACAACTCATTTGACATAAAGAAGTTTCATGAGTTTAACAGAGCTCTCAGTTTAGGCATAAATTTGATTGCTGGTATCATTACCTAAAAATCCGCAGCAACTAGCAGTATTTCAGCAACACTGTTTCTATTATTAATTATTAGTAAGTTGCAACAGAGCCCTTCAAAGCAGTAGGTCAATTACTGTAATTACTATACCATCCACTTGAACAATTAATAGTATTCGTGTCGAAAATTAAAAGATCAAGGTCTGTAAAAATTAGTCAAGCTTGAAAGCATAAGTTATTCAACTAAGTGCTCAGGCTTGAAGTTTATCATCATTAAGCCTTCCTATTAAGATGCATGAATGCAGCTCTAGGAGGCTTCGTACAGGCACAGGCATTGGAGAATTTTGTTTATATGAGTTCCTTGTGCAGTCAAAAGCCCAGTGGCAGTTAGTTAGTTATACTTAAAATATGTAATGGAAGCATAGTGTCCAATACATCAGTAATATACAGTAACAAGGTATTTGTTAATTAATCAGTAATCATTATGAAGCTATTTTGCTAATGGAACACTACTTGACCATATTATATAAATATATATATTTTTTGTTTTTATAGCTATCACAAGGCTTTAATTTTACTCTTATTTGCTAGTGTAGTGGAAGCTATAGGTATTGTATGACACAATGAATTCTGTATTATCTTCTTTGATACTATTACTCACGGCTACTAAAGATTTAATCAGCCTTAAACTGAAAAAGATGTAGAAATTGTGCTTATAGGCATAACAATGTGTTACTGATGAGCATCAAAAGATTACTGGGATATTAGCTAGGGTTACAGGAAAACCTCAAATCATGTATATTCCACAAATGCAAAATATTTTCCATAAGAAATCACTGAATGAAGCTTCTCTTCATCTGTCTTATTATTCTTTGTATGAAGAGCTGTTTCTAAGCTAGTTTAGATCTTTTTACTGTTAAGATCAATGTACTGCAATTCTACTAAACAAGCACTATTAGTGTTATGTACATTAAAAACCTGCTAATTATTTTCACAAACATGCTGTAAATTTGCAGATTTTCGTTTATTAAGCTTTTGCTTTTCATCCATGAGTTTAGCTAGGAGTAAACAGAACATAACTTGCTTTTCATTCTTCTTACTTTAAATATCAAGTCCGATTTGATGCATGAGCTGTTACTTAAGAGGGTATTTTGGGTACTACCATGGAAACGAAACCTTCGATCTAAGGTTCATGTCCACTGATAAATAGGTCTTAGTACTGAATGTTATGAATAATGGTTTTAAATATGACTTTAGAAAAATAATAATGTGTAAGAACAAGGAGGGAAGATTTAAAGAAAAAACAATAGCTTAGCAGTTTCTGTTCAATAAGAGATTCCTTGCTACCAAACTACTGACTGTATTAGAAGTAAATTGTCTCAAGTCAAAAAGTATTTTAAAGATTTCTAGTGTACTCAGATGATTTCATTTTGCTTCTCCTGACCTGAATCAGAATGAAAGTCTTAAAATACCATAAACCTGTTTTTCCATTTTTCTTAACCTGGTGGTATGGCAGTAAAGAGATGTTGATTTGCTGACTGTTAATAATATTGTTCTTAATTTACGGAATTCCAACTGTCCACATAAAATGTTTGACCGAAGCAAATCCATCTGCCTCAAAACTCTGATATTCAAGTACCAGTTTGTCAGATGGATTTTTTCACACCCATTAGTAGGTTAGACTTCCATAAAGGTGCTGAGTAAATACAAATATTAGGAAAAATGGAAGAAAAAATGTAAGAAGAAAATGAAAGTCATGCTTTTGTAGCACCAGGCTGAGTTTTACCCTCCTCTGCCTAAGAATCATTTTATTCCAAATGGTATTAAAACAAACAGCAAAGGAAACAGTAAGTGCATTTTAAGGGCAATATGCCTTTGTCCTTATTCTAAAAAAAAGGAGTTCGCTTAGAATGAGGAATGGAAAACGTTTTTTTTTTTTAACTGCCATTCTTTAAAGGGTGATAAAGATATATGAAGCCCATGATATGCACAAACAAAATGCAAAGTGACTCTAAGTTTAATACAGTGGGTAAAGCTCAAACTTACTCCTCTGTAAAACTCAAAAAAAAAAGTTGTAAAGAAACCACAAATCAGATTTATTTATTTATTCCCTCTAAAATTGGGGGTAACAAAAAGATTCAACTAGACTAAACAACAAGATTGCTTTGTTCTTTTTCTGAATCTTATTCTAACCTCATCTCAGGTGTAATCTCATCTTCTTGGAATTAACCGCAGAGCTGAATTTGGTCTGTTCTTTTTATTTTGAACTGCTTCAAACTAACACCAGGTAAAAGTTTTGTTACTTTGACACTTTTGAAATTAAAAACCTGTAAAATTGGACAAATTGGTTAACAATGCTGCACACTGGAAGGGTTGAGGTCAAAAATGTGTTTGTTAAATTTCCAGAGGTTTGGGCTGGACTTTAAAAGCTCCATAAATGTAAAACATGCTTTGAAATATCAGCACAGCAAATTCACATGGTGCATATCACAGATGTGTGTCATACCTGTGTAATAATATTAGTGTTACCATCAAATTTACATTTGAGAAAATGAAAGAAACATGCATGGCAAAAAGTAATGTGATTTCTACTAGAAGCTCTTTTGTCTCAATAGGCTTTCTTGTAATGCAAATAGACCCCAGCATCTGGAGGAACTATAGGTGGTACTACTTTGGTAGTTTTCTTTTTTAAACTATATTCATACAAACATGGCTCCTTTTTAATGGTGAAGCCATGTGAAAAAAAAAAAAGTTTTTAAAACATGCTTTCTAAAACCCCTAAAATGCTAGTTTATTAACAAGACAAAATATTCCTCTTGCAAAACAAGTTACGCAATTGACTCAGTGAGGATAGTACCTGGCACATTTATTCTCTTCTAGACCAGAGCTTGAATATGGAAAAGAGGTCTATAAAGGGACATGAGTTTTAGAAAACTATAGCACCCCACAGCCATAAAAATTACAGGGCTTGATTCCTCAAGAGGTCCAGAAACCAGCAGCTCTTCCATCGCTCTTGACCTGGTGAAAACAGACAAACAGAATAACTCAGTATTTCTGTAAAAGGAATTTTGTAAAATTGAGTATATGTTTATTGTAAGTTGAACATTTATTAGGTAAATCACCATAAAAGCAGTGTGGGTCTTTTCAAGAAGCTTAATCTTTCCACCTGTGCTGGACAACAGGGTTGTGGGTTGGCGTTTTAGTAGAGATCTAAGTCTCTCACAAGCCTGCATGCTTCAACTGTGCTGTTATGCTGACTTTTGCAGTGTTTCGAAATCCATATCTGCTACTTGTCTGCACTACAGGCATGTTATTTTGCCCCAGATGCCTTTTCAGAACATCCAGTTTCCTCCAAAGCAAAGCCATATGTGGATCTAGGACACAAGCACTTCCAAGACACAATATTCCTGAGACCATCATTTCTGTCCTGTGAGGTGAGGGTATAAAGAATATAACACAATCCTCGAGGCTTTAAAACCTTGCCTGCCCTTTGCCATGAGAGGGCATATATCTCACATCCTTGGCACCCTGCTGGAGGAGGACCACTGAAACATGGGTTTCAAGCATATCAGCCTGAAAATAAACAAAACTAAAGAAAAAAACAAGGAAGTACTAGGACCACCTAGACGCTCCAAGGAGTCCTGTGCAAATATAGGCCACATTCCATGTGAAATGGGTGTTGGTGGGGCCTGAGCACCAGAAATGGGATGGTTTGTGGGGACCTTTGGCTTGCAGCCATAGCCTTATATCTGCTTCTCTGTATCAACAAGACAAAAAGACTTGTCTCTGATAGACCTCTCGTTGGTTAGCACACAGTGATGGGTTGCTATAATGTTCATTTAAAGCAGTAATAGAGTAAAATAGGACAGAATGGAATAGCATTTACCAGTTTGACTCTACTTGAAAGCTGATAGCACTTCCAACCCTATTAGTGAGAAAGGCCTTCATTGAACAAAGAGGATGTGCATAACTCTTTGATGAAGCAGAGACGTGAAGGGGCCATGCAGATGGCCAGATAGCAGCCCTGCCAGCGCTCCTCACTCATCCATGGGGATGAGGTGTGCCAGCAAAGCTCAATGGTCCATGGATCAATGCATCCATGTCTTCCCTGGCCAAATTTCCACAAGCTGATGAGAGTGTATTTGTGTGAGGCAGGGGAAATATAAGAGCTAAAACTCTGTTTGCTATTTGGTTAAATTAGCGGTGTTTCCTCACTCTCTGCTTGTCCTATTTCCAAGGAACTCCATCCACATGGCCTCACTTGGAGCCATTTTTTTTTAGCAGTCAGGGAAAAATGATTTAATGACAGGGCGAGCAAGCTACTCTTTTATCACTATAAATGCTCCCTTCATACCAGGTTTAAGGCACATTAACAGGGTATTGTGGGAAAGCAGGCACAGCTGATGCCCCTGCTGCAGTGGATCTGTGAAAAAACAGATAACAGCAGTCTCTGGGGAGAAAGTCCTGCCAAAACTCACTCCGCCTTCCCTAGCGCTCTGATTTAGCATGGGGTTTTGATTTAGCACCTTTGCAAAGAGTTAAATTTATATATATTTACATTCATAAAAGAATATGTCAATCATACTTCACATTATTAGACCTAAGATCTTGTAGGCTACAAATTTACTTTTTGTTAACATTTACCATAATTTCATGGCTAATCACAAATTTGATGAGGGATGACAACATCCATTTGCAGCAATTAATACAGTCTTACAGAAAGCAAGATTTTATGAATCTGATAATCCCAAGTGTGTCAAATTTGTTCGAGTTTAAAATTGCCAGTGGCTACTTGTCAAATTTCATTTGTAAATCAAAGTTGTTTTTAACATCTACACCTGCAAAACAAGTGTTCAAAACTTGTAAACTTCTTTATGGATGTATTTTTTGGCCTTCATTTATGATGGAAAGAGTCCAAGCTAATTTTTTATGGTTGAATTATAAACACTTGAAAAATGGAGTTTGCAATGAAAATGCTGACACAGCTTTAATTATTGCAGCATGAATGATTTTATTATATACTGTCCACAGTGTCTATACATACAAAGTACATGCTCTAGTGTTCTAATATTTCACTTAAGAAAAAAGCAATTACTTAGCAGATGTAGAGTATAAATAGGCTAAACCAGTACCTTTATGCTGTTTGAAAAACTATATGGAAAGTTATTACCACATAAAAGGGTTTATACTTTAGAAGACTTGAAGGTACAGAGAACCAGCTAAAGCAATAAACTGTCCTGGTGCACTTAATTAAAAAGATTCAAGTTACTGAAGTCCATTGAAAAACAGAAAGTTTGATTCTTTAAGGTAATTTTGTCCTCCTCTGTTAAGTGCTTATCAAGTGTTAAAGAATTAAAATGCCATCCCTATCATTTAAATAGAAAATAATTTGCCTTTTTTTTTTCTATTGAAGGCAATTCTTTATTCTGTCGGCCTAGAGACATGTAATAAAACAGGCAATGCAGATGTAATTGGGTGACATGGTTGGGTTTCATTTACCTTCAATTAAGCAAAATTGTTGAAGAAGCTGGGAAACCAGTATTGAGGTATTTCAGAAAATCCCTGCTTTACTGTCTTCCTCTTTACATATTCAGAGCTAAGAATCTTTGCTTCAAAGGGCAGAGGGCACTGTTAAAGTATATTCTCAGTTTAGAAGCACAAGACTTTGAAGGGAATTTTGTCTTGTGTGTATCAAAAACCAGTGTCCGCATTAGCTTTGTTAGATGAAGCTAGAAAGACTATTAAAAAAAAAAGAATATTTCTGTGAGTTATGTTTCTATGCTTTACTATACTGTATTAGTGTTGTTCTGAATGGTGCACTTCAGAGAAAGTAGAAAATTAGATTATTTTTTTCTTTCTGTCTTAAAACAATGGTGGATCCTCATTAAAGTAGCTCTTATAGGAAAATAAATGGTCTAAGACTTGCACTTCACCAAGCAGGTGAGGGTGGAAAGCCTGTGGATGGGAAATGGTTGCCGTAGTTCCCTGTGTCTTGAACCAGGGTTCCATTATTTGTGGCATGGTTCATGCTGTGAGAAAATGCAGCCAAGAGCAGGCAGAGAACAGGGGTTCCCTGGGCCCAGCTCCCAACACGCAGCCTCCAGACAAATGCGGTTAGCTGGCTGGCTTCAGGTGGCTCTGCAAGTCTCCCGGTGTCTGTCCAAGTCCAGGCACTTCCCTTTACAGTGCTCCTAACAGCAGGAAGAGATTGGATGGAAGAGACAAATCTTGTTCAAGCTTGAACTGTTGCTATGTTTATATATCCGCAGTCTGTCCTTGAAATTCTGCACTGATTTACCACATATAGCATTCAAAATATATGGGATTTCTTATTCGGATAGCATGGAGAACAGAATTTGACACTTGATCTAAGGAATTTACATTTGAGGTCCTATGTAGTTTCAGCATGGTTTTAAGACTGGAAAGAACGGCAGACCACGTAGATTTTTTTAACTACTTAATTTCTACATAGAAAGAGGCATCTACACTCAGCTGGGGGAGGTGAGAATCTCCCTCAGAGATCTATTTTTAGGTTGATTGCACTGCCCTCTGGGCATAAGTCTTCATTTCCACTGGAAGACTGATCATATCTATTGACTCTATAACTGTTGATTCAATCTGTAGTGTCGGTTTGCTTGCCCAAGATGCTTGTGTTGGGTGCTTAATGACACATTGGCTGCTTAATGAGACAAATCTTGACCTAAATTTATACATTTTATGTTAAAAATCATATTCTCCATCTCTTTTCTCACTCTCTGAAATCCTCTGATAGTGTGGACACTAGAATATCTTCCTATTGCGGCTACATCAAGGAAAAAACAAAGAGGTAATTTAATTTTGGGTACCCATAATTCCTTGTCAGGATTTGATTCCAGTCTTTCTCTGCATTCAAGACAGTAAAACCATTTATCTCATCAGTTATACTCACTTTAGAGGTGTGGCTTGATTGTTTTTCTTGTGACTCACATTTTATATCACTCAAGTAAATTAGAATCAGGCCCTGTACATGTAAGATTTTAGGTCTCAATGAGTTCATATTTCATTTGGTCCTAATCTTTTGCTTTAACTAATTGTATTTTCCCTATATGCAACCTAATATATCAATCAATCTTCTAACGGGTTTCAGGGGTGGATATTATATTTCTTCTGCATGATATATATTTAGTGAAATCAAATATAGTAAGAACCTGTTTTTTTCTCTTCAAAATGAATGTCGACTAAACAATCTACTTTCAGTTGTAACAAGGATGTTGAATAAATTTATAATATTTTCTTCATCTTTCTTAGAAAGCCAGAATGCAAAACAGCAGTGGGACAAACTTTCCAATTCAGTATGGACTTTAGACATGCTATAAACTAGAGAGGAAAAAGAGGGGGGAGGGGAGAGGGAGATTGAGGAGAGCAATATGATCTTAACACAGAAAATAAATTTCCTGCTTTTGAGACAGGTACGTTTAAGACTTGTTACTATTTCAGTTAATGGTTAAACATTAAAAAATAGGCACATAAAAATGAGTAAAAATTCTTTCAAATACTTAAAAATAAGTAAAAATGGGAGCTTTGTGGCCGTCCAACATTTCGTTTTCCAGTGGCTACAGTAAACGTACGAAGAGCTGTAAGGATGTATGCCATATCCTGTTCCCAGCTGTTCTTTTTTAGATCTATAGATATCCCCTTTCTGTAGAGGTAAACTGGTGAGAGCAATTCACCAAAATTGTGGCAAGTCTACAAGAAGAGAGCTGTTCAAGTTGGAAAACAATAAAAACAGATAGAAAGGGGGACAATTAGTCACATCAGTGACAGAATTAAATATGCCACAAATAGTGCTAATCAGGTCCTTACCCTCAATTCAGATTTTATTGGTTTATGAGCCTTGCATGTAGCCCAAAGTGTGTGTGTCATGTTTAGTTTGATGGGACTTTTTTACCTTCTGTGCTTTATGGCCCCATGGACCGGATCCCCAGCTGGTGCACACAGCTGTTGCTATTACCTTCAGAGAGGTTGCGAGCATTTTCACGGGAACAGATTCAGTCACCCCAGCAATATTTGTTGACTGACTAACCTTGACTTTGATTTATTTATTTATTTATTTATTTATTTTACACATGAAAGCATTTAGTTTCCGAAAGGAAAGTGAACATTACCATACCATTGCCACAACAAAAAAGGAAAACTAGCAACTTTCTCAGTCTCTGCTCAACATATGAAAAACGGAGTTGGGGGTAGGAAAAGTCTTTTATTCTACAGCAGGGCAAATGTGCTTTGTAGTGTAGCCTTGATCTTCCAGTCCCCAGATCCTGGGACTAGTTAAAGTTCACCACAGTCCTTCATTTAGTATGTGCCTTTCCCATACTAATGGGAACATGGGCATGCAGAGATGGTCTGTATCCAGATCTTGAATTGCATGGAGTGGCTCCCTTTTATTGTGCGTGTAGCGAAGCACATGGAACAACGAATAATAGGTCTCAGCTGGCACTTCAGTAATAGTAGTTATAATTACACCCCAGAAAGATGCATAAAAGAACATTATTATTATGGTGGAGTTAATCATTTCACTGTTACAAAATGCTGGAATCAGGGTTACTTGCTCACATCCCCCTCATGGTTTATGTAGTTTGTATAATGCCAACTTTGTGAGCCACTTACTTCTCAGTATTTCTCTTTCTTCTCATTGTTTCAAACATGGCTGCACCTCATGCTGAAAGCGCAAAAATCATACTCTACTGAGTATGATCATAACAGACGGATGTTGCTTTTAACCAGCAATTGTTAACATGCCTGATATTGCTTATATATCATGCCAGCACTTCATAAATATTAATTTATTTTTACAACATTCATTGGAAGTGAATATATATGCATTATTCCCATTTTGAAGGGCATTTTTATCAGCAATATGTTTTTCCGAACCTCTTCATGGCATTTTCAACAGGCAGCTCACCTGAAGTACTGTAAGATCAATTCATGTATGACTTTAGCAGTTCATTTACCAAATTTACAAACTACAATGCAGTGAAATCTGAATTCAGAATTGTCAAAAATAATCAGATTTAGATAGTAATGTTTAACTGTTAAACAGAGGTGAATGTGTCAGGTGTGTATGACACATCAGCAGTATCCTTCAGCATGACATGTTCCCCATGTCAATGGAAATGGAGCAGTAGAGGGTCAATCATATTGCTCAGCCACGTAAGAGACAAGCAGAGAAACAATGACGCATTGGAAAAATTTGAAATCAGATAAAGTGTAATTTTCTTCTCTGATTCAGATACTCTGGAATAATTGTGGTTGCTAAGAGTATCTCAGCACAAGAGAACAAACTGAATAGATAAAGGGATAAGGATGATAAAATCAGGTTCCTCAAGATAAATATACTTTAATAAAAAGTAATAATCAAGCGTAGAATGAACTGGTCAGACTCCTTGATGTAGGAGCACAGAAGGAGTTGTTGAAAATTCACAGGGATTTTTTGCATTCTTTTATGTGGGCAACAAGAATATTAATTATTGTCTTTCAGACTTGGTCAAAATCTCCCTGAAATTCAGTAAGATGAGGTTTTCCATGGACTACAGTGTGTTTGGGATCAGGCTGTTTGAACATAAGCTCTGGATCAGTTAGTGTGACATCAAACCCTCCTGTTGCACACCATGTTTGCAGATGAGGATGGATATTTTAAGCCTCATTGCTCTTATGTATGTTGCTATAACATAATTTGTCAGCTTATTTAGGTGAACAGCAAGGCATTGTGAAAAGAAGCCCAGTGATTATGTATGTAAGTGATATATGCAGAAACAGAAATTTTGAGCATCTGCTGTCAATCTTTCCTCTCTTTAATCTATGTGATTTTTGATTCACTGCAGTTAGTTACATTTTCTTGGTTTTAGAGAGAGAAGGTTGGGTGCTATGAATGGCAGTGTGTTGTTTTTACACCTGTTGTGAGTTTTTCCTACTTGAGCAGAAAGATAAATTTTCTGCAGAAATTTTCTGCAGATACTGTTTTTCTGGGGAAAAAAAAGAAGAAAAAAAAAGAAGAAAAAAACACCACTAGCATAAGCGTTCGGTAGTATCAGCAGCTGTAATAATACCATCAATAACTGTTTGACTGCTTAGTCAGCATTAGGTCTTTACCAGTGTCTTTCCTCAATATTTTTAAGATGATTTTTCACAAGAGTTGGCAGGAATGCTTTGACAGAGCATTTTTCATATGCAGAAAATACTGATTTCTGACAGGAACTTTTCAGAGGAATGTTTCACTGCTAATGATGGTCCTACCAGAATTCTTCCTCTGGAAATGGTGGCATCTGCCATCAAAAAAAGAGGGGTTGGCTGTACATATGGATGGATGCATCAAATTAGTTTCAGGATGCTGGTTTGCTTTAAAATTTGTGTCCTTGATTCTGAAATGCAGTGAAATGAAATCTCAGAGAAAAACAGATAACCATTTTTTCTGATTGAATTATCTGAAGATTTTTTTTTCTAATGTTCAGCCTGGATTTTGGATCCTCCATCTTTATCTGTCTGCTTCCAGATTTTTTTTTTTTCTGTCAGGACCATTGAGCATCTGATTAAATGCAATAGTGAACTGGAGAGTGAAAGTACTGATTTGCAAAGCTTTCAGCCTCACATTTTAAGCAACCAACCTTACATGAAAGCAACCAAGCAACCAACCAAAAAAGGATCCCTTATTCTTCTGAGTGTCTTATACTTAAAATGACAAAGCCTTCAGCAAGATAAGTAAATATGATGTAATCTAATATCTTTTATGACACTAGAAGGCTGCACGTAAACCTGAAGCACTGCAAATATTTAAAAGGAAACAATCAGGTCCCTGGAGGATAAGGCCTATTTTGCAATTATAATGTATAATGGCATATGCTTCTATTAATACTGAGAATTCAAAAAGAAAAAAAAAACAGTATTTAGAAGGAAGATGACTTCTGTTCATGATTTCTATAAGCCATATAATGGAGTCCCAGGATCCACTCCAGTGGAAATGTTTGCATCACCTAAGAGTTACCACTGGATTATGGATTTTTTTTTTCCATAGGGAGTTATTACAAGGATGTTAAGGTTATCATTGCGGTCCATATGTAAGTATGACTTCTTTTGTATCTGAAAAAATCAATGAAATAATTTGTAGCAGATTTCTACATTAATATTTTCATTTCACTAATACTTTTCATTATACGGAGACAATTTGCTAAGATGAATTCCATTCCTTCTATTTCAAAAAAAAAAAAAAAAGAGCCAAATTCCACTAAAAATAAATAAATACATCTGTTATCAGCATACCTAGTTTGGAACAAAATAGGATTTTTGGTTTTTGAAATTATTGTCAGACATCTGCTAAAATTCTTATGATTCAGAATGATTAATAGTTTCAAATGTCACTGAGATTAAAACTTTCTCTCTTTTTTCCTGGTTGTGGTTTTAGTGAAAACCAGAAATGACATTTAGTCATTTGATACAGAATGAACTAAAACTCAAATTGAGACTAAAAATTGAGAGCACACCAAAGCTGGGAAAAAAATAGCAGAAGTTTGTATGAAATTTTGGAAATCTAAGCCAAAATAAAATCTATAAAACACTGATATGTACTTGGCCTTTCTTACTGCTTAGTTTCTTCAATCTTGCATTCTCTTACTTGTGTTTTAATGCATTTTTGTACCATAGGCAATAATCCAGCAGTTATTAATGCCTAACTAGAACTATAGCTATGAAGAAGTTCCCTAAAGTGCTCATTTAGGGATGCCAGTAGGTCTTTTCAAGGTTTCTATCTATCTCTTCTACTATTTTATATGTGAAGGTAGCTGAGTCACACTAATGCTAATTTCTATCATGAGATTGCCTCATTCAGTGGCAATCACCGCAGAGCAGAGAACTCCTGTGCTGCAAATGGACCAGCTCATTTAGAAGGACCTGAGTTAGTATTAACCTGTCGTGTCCTCTAGGGAAAGCCAGGCAACAGGAAAAGCAGGAGAAAAGTCAGAAGAGAGAAAGTCACTCAGAAGCACGCTTGTTGTCCATGGACAGAGGCTCCTTTCTGCTTGTCATTTGCACAGGTCATGTCAGAATTAACCCAGGAAAGCACGACTGGGAACTAAATGTGTAATATTTTGTTCTCATTGCGTTTCTCACAGTGCACAGACTCCCTGCTCTCTCCCTCATGCCCCTTGGGAATCTGCTCCTCTCACTTTTCTGCAGTCCCATTTTACTCCTGTTGTGACTCATGCCTTGGATGAGATCTGTCTGCACGCTCCTCTTCCTGCAGTCTGCCTCAGAACACCTGCTTGGGCTCTTTCTGACTCTCTTTCAGTTAAATGAATCATATTTTCCCTTCTTCCTCTTGTCACAGTATCCACAGTTTTTCTGAGATCTTGCCATATACTTGACTTCTTTGCCTTTCCAACCAGTATCACTAAAGGTCTTTCTCTTTGTTATGATTTTTTCTCCTATAGCTATTCATTTGATGCTGTAAGATGACTTTTATGAAGTTTTCATAGAAAATACTGAATGAAACTGTTAAAATCTTCTTAAGGATCAAACATTTTGGTCATATCAGAAAAGAGTATGCCCAGAGAGGGCAAACAGCATAGAAAAGGTAGGCAGAAGCTAAATCTATGAACTTCACATCTGAACTTTCATTTCTCCTTTAGCCTCTTTCTTTGTCTTGTTCATTTAGAAAATCCTCAATCTTGTACAATATTTACCACCTTACTACCATAGTATCATTTATTGTAAAGGATGTATGGTGCAACCCTTAGAGATGGGTTAAGAAGTGAACTTTGCAGCAGATTGTCACTAGAGAACTATAGCATATTGCTTTACTACTCAGGTATTAGTTTCAACTCAGATAATATATTTTACCTCCCTAAATTCTTAAGAATATTTTTATTCTTCCTCCTCTGTCTTAAATTCTTGCATATTGGCTGTGTGCACCCACAAGACGTTATTGCATTTCACCTAGGGGAACACTCCACTTTGGGGCTTGCCGAAGTGATCCCTTTGTCTCATTTGTACTTCGGCACCTAAAACATTTGAAGACCTCTTGGGAGGAATGGCAATACATGGAAAGATGAAGAATCTTATTCATTTTACCTCAATGTAATTATAAAAACTGAAAGGAATGAGTAAGAACTAAGTTAAGGATAATATTTTGGGAGCAATAGAAATTAGAAAAGAATGCTGAATTGTTCAATTCCAAAATACCCTCTGCCCACCCTTTGATTTTTAAACAAACTTTCCACTCAGTGACTCATTTATCAAATGGTGAGGTCAGCAAATAATGTTAACATACAGTAAAAATTCCTAATGACCACCAGTTGCCATGTAAAGTATCAAGGTTTTGCTTATTGTATACGACACAGAAGGAGGAAGTAACACAACCTGCATTTTATTACTTGAATCAGATGCAAAGGGTTTTCAAAACTTCAAATTCAACTGAAAGCAGCTGTTGGGAAAATATCATTACATTATACCTTAAGCTACAAAAGCCAATTTAATGGTGACATTTTATTTTATTCAGATGGTCCCTTCTTTTATTCTGTCTAACCCACTAAAGCCTGTGGAAATTGTATCTGGATGAAATCACCAGAAGGTGAAGGGCCCATGACTAAAAACATTCTTTAAAGATTATTCAGGGTTACAGTCAAATGGAATAGCAGCACTAACAAGAGCAAAGGTCTCCATAGCTACAGGAAGTAATATTACATCGTTTAGCAGTACCTATAAGAAAACACACTGTCTTGTTGCTAGATTTGGTTAAATGATGATTACAGTGCAATGCAAAAACATTAGATGCTATAGTAAACACAGGTATTGTTTAAAAAAAAATGGATAGACCATTCCTCCAGGGCACTATGTGATGGTGTTTGTAGATGGAGTTAGTTCACACCGTGTTCACTGAAGTTATATTTGTTGTACTAGTTTAATCAGCTATTCCGATGACTTGGTGAAAAGTGCCTTCCTCCTATGTGGTGGCTGAGCAGCACCATTGCACTTCTGCATTTAACTTTAATAGATATGTTAAATATGCAAGCACAGTCTTACAAGTCAAGGGTGAGGATGTCCCCTGTCCCTTTTGTGGCTGTGGTCAGCAGAGGACTCTGAGAGAAGGAGCACAAGGACGAAGAGCCTCTGGCCGTTAGCACAGATGCTCTACTCTGCTCCATTTGGGGCTCAGAACTTCTGGGACTGCAGCTTACACCTCATCTGCATGGTGAGCAGCCCTCAAAAGGCTTTGCTTCTATTAATTTGCTGCTATTACCTTCTATAATTCATTTATACTTGTCATTTCCACTAGATTCTCTAGCAGTGAGTTGCATGATTAAAATTTTCAGTGGGTGGAAAAAAAACCCAATCCCTTTTGTTGTTATCCTTTTGCCTGATAATTTCATTTGGTGCCCTACTGAGCTTGTTGTGCAAAATGGTGCAAACCTGCTGCCTAATCAGTTATTAAAATCAGAAGGGTTTATTATATAAAACTGAATCCTTCTTCCTTTTGTGTCAAATACAGATTAATTTCAAGGACCAAACCAGTAGAAATAGAAATGCATACAGAAAATAAATATACAGTCCCCTTAAAAAAAAGTCTAGGGTAACAAAGGCTAGTGGGCCTGCTAGATAAGCAAATCTGTATATCTATATCTTCCCTGTGAACTTTCAGATCTTTTACTTGCATTTATGCACTATGCATTTTTAGGAATGAGACAATTCCTTAGTGTCTATACTCTGTTCAGTTTTGACATTTACCAAAACTCCTTCATTATTAATGTCTGTATATTTTAGAAAAATGGCAGGTGTCAAGAATTAATCTTAGTTTTGCCAAACCATGATCAAGACAAATGTGTACATTTGTACAATGTACGTATACAAACAAAACCCAACTTAAGTATTTCAGTATATCAGCTTCAATTTCACTTATATTTTATAGTAAATAAAACATAAATTTAAAGCTATGCTTCATTCACAAGGCAAATAAAATATTTTTAAAAATTAAAATCAGCTGAAAGTCATTATGAAATCTTGGATTTCATTTTAGGTTCTTTTGAATTGCCAAGAAGAAAAGTGTTCAAACTGTCTGTTAGTGTTTATAGTGTTCGTACAGTGTCCGCTTACATTGAAACTACTATTTAATGAGCAATCTAGGATGCATATGACCAATGCTTTTTTTTTTTTTTTTTTTTTTACTGTCTACTAGATGATTAAAAATTAACTGTCTGTATTTTCAAATGTGTTTTAACAATGAGAAACTCTTAGTAGCCTATGTTGCTTACAATTAACTTGAATATAACTATTCCCATATGGCTTTTCAGGACCAAGCCTTAA